>KZ062315.1:79299-113479 GCA_002091835.1 Anopheles maculatus
AAAAAAAACGCTCCAGATGTGAGAGAGTGTCAGTGGGTGAAAACCTTTCCGTACAAGGGAAAAGTACATTGTGGCGACCAGCCAGGTGATCAGGCAGATTTTATGCGAACCGTTGTCTCGTCTCCTTCTCATCCAACCGACCGTTTGCACCGACAAAAGCAGAGGTACACACGCATGCAAACGGTCGGTACTTTGCCAACATAAAATGGGAGCATTCGGCATGTGTTTTGTTGGTGCCTTGGTGCCTCAGACAACTACCGAGCGGCACCACATTAAAGTGGTCCTACGTTTGCGGTTTTCCTACGGCACTTGGTGGCCGATTGCCACAGTTTTTCACTGCTGTGTTGGGAGTTTGGCAGTCATTAGTTTATGTGATTCACTGACTCTGCGCCTTTTGTACTATGTTGTGCCATACGGGCAGCGTCTGCGTGAGCTAATTTCATGCACATTTTACACATAATGTCTATTAATCCAATTAAAGGCTCAGATTGAGTTTGTGTGCATCTGTTTGTTGTTGTTTGTTGGCTCATCGTCCCTCCACTGTTCCAAGTGTTTGTTTACGATGCTGCACAGTGTGTCGATCTGATAAGTTTTTTTTGTGTGTGTGTACTGGGTTATTATTTCTGTTTATATTTTTCATTTTGACCAATGAATGGGAAATATTTTTATACCCACGCGAGGCCACTCGAAGGAAGACGATGCGAGATCTTTTCTCTTTCACTGAACCGATGAAGGCTGCCGGCCGGATCGTGCCGGAAAACGGAAGCAATGTAATGGTTCGTCCGGTGTTTTTAAAACTGCTGCGAGGGATAATCGTCAGACATAGAAAAGTGAATGAAGATCGCCACAAAATGAAAAACCCGCTCAGTTCTGCTTCCACTGCGTGATCAGACGTGAAAAATCGAAAATCAAATAGATCCACCACCACCCGGTACCCGGTTTGCTGTTCAAAATATTATTCGCACAACACCCTTGACGCGAAACTTGTTAGCTAATGAGACAACATTTCATGGCACAACACCAACCCATCACCAACAACCTCCCATCCTCTTGCTCGAGCATCATCTGTTTTCTGCCCGTTGGTGCGTTCGACGGAAATCGCTTTGACCGGCAAAAGGTAAATTAATTTATTGGCATTTTATTACTGCTCTCATGTGTTTCGTACACACACGCCGGGGGTTGTGGTTTATTTTAAGGAGCCTTTTTTCACTTTTTGCTGTGATTGCAATACCACCTCCCCGGGGTTTATCGGTGTTTTTCTTTCCTTTTTTTGAAGTGTATCAAGCGAAGGTGTGTTGTGTTGGGCGTGCGTAGTGAGCAGTTAACAGCACATGACGATGCAGTATCACAATCATATCGACGACAATGAGTTGTCGGTGGGTGGGTCGAGTGTCGATGCTAGAAAAATATGTAGGAAAATGTAAGGAAATAGCTCGTTGCTCGATTTATAGAGGGTTTATTCACTTTTGCTTGCTTCGCACTGGACTTAAAATTTTAGTTTAATGTTATAGTAAGCCAGAAATGGCAGGCATGACCTTAAGAGGTCGTTAGGCCATGAAAGAAGAAGAAGTTATAGTTAATCTACACGAGTGAGCACATTTTTCAGCGCAACTCCGATTTTGGGAAGAAATGTTGTTAGTTTTGACATATTCCCTCACAAAACTGAAAGATTGTTTTTTTTTGCCAAATTTTAGTAGTACTTCCTGTGAAACAGCTGTTATAATTGAAATTTTATTTAACCGATAGCGTTTGACCTCAAGGATACTATACTAACTACAATAGTTTTGATTATTTTACTTTTTCAATTACTAATTGATTTAATTAAAGTTCATTTCCTAAAAGATTCTAAATTATACTATAAATTGAAGAGATTGATATCACGTAACAACAGATTGCTACGGATAGCAGAGGTACGGTCAATGGTAGATTGAGCCCCTAGGAAGGTCTTACACATCGAATCCGTTGACAGTCGTATAATGTTTTAAATGAGGAGTTCCGTGACATAAATGTTTGATGTCTCCAGGACCACACATCCCACTTATTTTAAAAAGATTCACCTCTGTCGACCTTGAAAGCTGGGGGTGTCTCTGATTAGTTTGCTTATGCTAATCCTGATCCAATGTTGATCCTTGCTGTACACCCCAATGCAACAGGGTTCTTTAAAGTCCCTGGCAGTTCTTCTTAACATTTGCTGATAACGAAATCGTCTTTATGCAGTCAGTGTAATCGATTAAGGTGGCAGTCAGCGCTCGACTCTTGATAAAAGCAAATTGAGACGCGTATGCATTACCGAGAAGTATAAAACTAAGCACAGAATTAGAGGATTACGTGAACGAATAAACCAAATAGCATTCCATTGATAAAAATTGAAAGTAGGCTAATAGGAAGGACGTCAAGAGAAAATTATCATAGTTAGCATGACAAAGGTTATACCTTTAGAACAATTCTTTGGGATACACCATTAACAGACCTAATGATCTAAATTTCAACCAGCAAAAAATGAGGAACATGATTGTAGGCGGATTTGAATCCAGTATAAATGGCAACGATTTGTTGGACGGAATCAAATTGCGCGCAGATGCTAGAAGCTAGAGGTTATGGAACGTTGTAAAGGACGTAACGTTTATTAAAGAATCCGTATTGATGAATATGTTTTCCAAACTTTTGACATAGCACAGAAAGCGTAACATACGGTGATATGCGATGGACAAAACTTTGTTTTAAATCGGATCTAGCTAGATTTATGTAGGCAGACGAAATAGTTTGCTGATAAGAGGAGTTAATTCAGATAAAAAGATTGTATTACACTGAGGCAAGGATGTTGGCGGGACTAGAAGAAAATGAATCAAGCATTAATTAATTAAATGATTCAAAACATTTATATATTACAAACTATTAAAGAGAAAAAAAGACTCAGAACAAGCCCCAAATGTCATCAAAATAAAAATACTCAATCCTTTCTAAAAGGATCAAAACAAACCTTAAAGTTCAACCTCCCAAAGCCTAATCGCGAAAGAAGTTTTGTTGCTTTCACTGACCGTCTCCTGGCAGGCGATTGCGATGGCCTTGGGGCTACGATGGGCTCGAAACTAGTTTGTCAGGAAAAGCTTGTCCGTGTTGCTGCGGTTGCCTGCTACAAATGATACCGTTCCACGCTGCACTATCCAAACCGCGTTACGCGTGAGTTCAATAAATAATCAATTGAAAACGACGGCACAACGAAACCGGCTCCACAAGCAGAGGTGGATAAAACTACGGGGATGGCAGTTTTGCTATCGCCCATCGAAGAAAAACGACGCGGGACGTAACAACAATCTGCCACGGGGTAGAAATTTGATCCAATAAACCGCACAGCTGACCAGTGTTATAAAGGGTAATGTTTATCGCAGGCAAAGATTCACTCATACGATACACACACTCACTGGTGGACCTGAATCCTTTTACTCGCTGCAGAAGATGAAGATGGCGATGATGGGTAGCTGAACACCTAAGTGCACTCGCAGACGGTGAACGTGCAGAACAAAGCAAAACTCGTTTGCTGCCACACTTCTGCTGGCAGGAAAACCGGGCTTCGCACAACCCGGCCAATGGAAAGTGAAACAGTAACGTAAACCCGATCGGTGTGGATAACGGTGTGAAACGAGAATGAAAAGAACGAGTGGGAAAAAAAGGGAAAATAACTATGTTAGTAGTGTACTGACCGTTCCTGGACCGTATTATGTAAGCCTCGTACGAGCCTCGCTGACTATGATCGATGAATGTGTGATCGGGCAGTAGCGGTACTTAGACCACCGGTAGAGCTCCTGCACGACCAGCTGATCGGCACCGTACTGGTGCCTTGGTGATGATCAGACTTCACGTAAAAGGGGTGCAAAAACTCGACTATCCATTGTGTGGCGCGCCGCACAACAAAAGAAAGAGAGGTGTTGGTCACTCGTGGAAAATCTGCGCACGGGTGGGGAAAACTAATCGCGAGCGTGAGTGCACCGCTGAGATTTTGTGCGGCAGAGAGTGAGAGGGTTCTGTGATAAGCGAACGATCGTTGTTTTGATCGTACCATGCGATGTGGGTAAAGGTGGTCGGAGGAGTTTTTCGCCAACAACGATTGAAAGTTTGCCCTTGCAGGTAGGCAATCGCAGCTCCGCGAGGCGATGAAGTATTTCAAACAATGAAATGCAACGATGAAACTTTTCAACAAACGTGTTTCTATTGGTTCTTTTTAAAAAGGTACCAGCCAGCTGATCGGCACCGTACTGGTGCCTTGGTGATGATCAGACTTCACGTAAAAGGGGTGCAAAAACTCGACTATCCATTGTATCCAACAAAAGAAAGAGAGGTGTTGGTCACTCGTGGAAAATCTCCGCACGGGTGGGGAAAACTAATCGCGAGCGTGAGTGCACCGCTGAGATTTTGTGCGGCAGAGAGTGAGAGGGTTCTGTGATAAGCGAACGATCGTTGTTTTGATCGTACCATGCGATGTGGGTAAAGGTGGTCGGAGGAGTTTTTCGCCAACAACGATTGAAAGTTTGCCCTTGCAGGTAGGCAATCGCAGCTCCGCGAGGCGATGAAGTATTTCAAACAATGAAATGCAACGATGAAACTTTTCAACAAACGTGTTTCTATTGGTTCTTTTTAAAAAGGTACCAGTTATGGTGCGTTGTTTTTTGTGTGGTCCTAAGCTTTGAAACATTGTATCATTTTTCACCAGATAATTGAAGGGTACTGTGACGTCTGGTTCTGTTTCCTAAAATGAACAGCAATATCTATTAATCCATTGCTCGATTTTCCACCAATGCCTGTGTTTTGTCAGCGCACAAGTTAGTAAGTAAGTCAGTCGCTCACTTTGTCAGTCAGTCAAAGTCAACGACGACCTGTCACCTGAACCCGTCACTACCCTCCGCATTCGACGCTGTATGTTGCAATAAATTAATTTGCTTTCGTTTAATGTGACTGTTATTATACATAATGTCTTATGCCCATTCCGACCGGTGGCTGGCCGAGTTATGATTAACGAACCACCCCTGGTTCGTCGGAGATCGTCGGGTCGGGTCGAAATGGCGAAGATTGCGAAGATCGTGCGCACATGCGCGTCGATCGTTTTAGTATTGTGCCACCGGTACCGGTGAGACCTTCGGTGAGCTACCAAATGAAGGCACCCCGCACGGTTGGTATGCCCACATCAGACACCAGTGCGACAGTCGCGGGCAAGGGCCCCTAGATGCAGAACGTTTCAAACGAAATCAATCTCAGTAATTACCACCGTTTGCCAACATACATAATTCCGCATCGTGTCAAACAAGATGCAGCAGAGGACGGAACGGTGTGGGGGTCTGCGGGGAGCGTATTCGTCTTGTTCGAAGGTAATGTTTTGTCTGGTGGCAAACTGCGTTCCATCGTGCGTTAGGGTTTGATGAGGCCCGTTGCTTGATTTAAGCGACGGATGAAGTTTATTTCAGATGTTAATTAGCAAGCGCAAAGCGTAGGAACGTAAAGAGAGGAAGCGATTGCGTTACCAGTTTGCTGCCTGCCGTTTACAGTATTACTGGTAGCGCAATTGCACATTTTCTTTTGATATATTTTGCTCAGGTTTAGTTGAAAACTTTAAAGATAAATTCTAAAACAAAACAAAGTTCTTGGTAAAGTAATTGAAGGCTTATTTACACAATACGCTGTAGATAATTACAAAGACATCAATCCTCTAATTGGTCTGTGATTATTTAAACGTTTTCCTATAAACACCTGCCTGCATCATACACAACCAGCACATTAGTGTTCACACTTTACACCTTATCTCATTCGCATCGTTGTTCGGCATCCTCAAAAGCTCATCTCATCAGCAGCTAAAAAAACGCCTCAATCGCACTGTCCGCGATTCGCGAATTCCTTCAGTCAGCGAACGCGTGAGGCCTCCTCAATCAACCGATAATTGGTTTGATCTTTCAGATCAGCACTTTGTTGTTGTTTCTTTTTTATGTAACGTGCAGTTTTTATCGCCACGGGTCTCGGCGTTTGTTACGCGTCGAGTCCAAAAGGTATGAAATGATGCCAAAGAAACAAATTGTTCGTCAAGCAAAAGGGAACCAACGGGTGGACAGAATGATTAAAAACCACTTGCAGTGTTATGCGTCACAAATGACACACGCGTGTGTGCATTTGAGATGACTTCATTGGCTGACAGCTGGTGTGCATAGGAAAATAATTACAAGATATGTTAATAATTGAAGGAGCAATGCATTAGTGTTTTAATTTACTGGATACAATTATTTTTCAGCCCGCAAAAACATGTGCCGTACTGATCATTCAAGCGACAATCTTGTGTCCCGGGCAATTGTTTACCGACGTCCTTTTCCCATGCGAAAATAGTTGCGCAACATGCTCTTAGTTTATCCAGATTTAAACCATATTACGCACCGGCACCACATCTGTTCCTGGTGGACTCATTTGCATTGCCTCTGTGTACTTACCACTAAAGCGCACATGTGTGACTTGTGGAACTGGGTAGGGAGAAAATTTGTGCCACAAACTGGGGAAAAACAAAAACCCCTTAGCTTGTGAGCAATAGAAAAAATAGCTTTCTTATCCTGCTTTTCTGTGTGAGTCTTTTTTTTTGTTAACCCTCCGACCGTTGGCCATTTATCGGCAGACAGCAGTCAAACGACACACAAGGAAACATTACAGCTGTACTCGTTAAAGTAAATGTGCCGCGTTCGTCCCGGTTCCCGGTTTTGGTAGCTCCAATTTCAAATGGGTGCCGGGGGAGAAAATTAACGAGCGCCAGGCTAAGAAATAAATAGACCACGAGCATTTCGCACGAGCAAACGGCAGGCCCGGCTTGAACCATAATCATGCAATCTGGGGAACCGAAATGCACACCGGAGCACACTCAAGAAATTAAACTTGTTCTGTTGGATATTAGATAATGTGACGCGTATGTTTCTTCTGTGCTGAGCTGAGCCGTACTGGTACTCTTACCCAAGGATACAAACCCGTCTAGCTTCTGCTGCTGCTGTGTCCGTATTATAGGATTATCCCTTACCGACGAGACGTGCGCAAATGTCGATTTACCGAATGCAATGGCGCAGATTTGACGCGTGTATTTTTTCGCACATTTTACTGACCACTCTTCCCGCCGAGCGCACATTCACACTGTATTCAAATCAGGTTGGCGTGCCCATCCCCCTAACGCTGCTGATGCGAACGTGAACGTGACGTGAATTGCATCGATCCCGCTGGAGCACCGGTGGAAGTGAAAACCGTTTTGGTAGAATTTATGTAATCGAAAGCAACGAGTTACTGTACGGGCGGGGCAGAAGTACGCCCGGAGACGCCCGGTCGACCTAATAACGGGTTCGTGTGCTGATAGGCCGCGCAAGTCTTCTGTTCGGTGCAAGGAAACAAAACGTTCGCACGTTCGGTGCACGATTTGGCCTATCGAAAGACGCGCACTGATGGGAGCTCATTGCGTTCCAGGCGCCTTTTTCTTGCTTCCCACTCGTTGGTCGTGGGATTGATCTCGATCGGCAGGCCAAATGTTGGTTAGTAGGGGTTGGGTTTCGATAAGCCGGTGATTTGTTGATTTGATTGACACATTGAACGGAGCTAATCATTCGCCTATTTTAACAGCGATTTTGATAGTTTTTCTTTGTTTTCTTTAGGTATAAAGTGTCAATCTTTTTTTTTCCTTTTGTTGCAGAGCAAAAGCGAGAGGCTCAGTTACGATTTTTCACGGACAATCTGTATTTGGCTGCTAATTAGCAAAAAAGTGCTCCGTCACAGATTACTTTTCCGTGTGTCTTTCTGTCACCAAATTGCTTATTATATTTCAATTTTATATAAAAAAAAGATAGCTAACGACACCTAACACCACACATCAGACACACGTCGTTACGCATGTTACCTGCTCTACATGCAACGAGATGACGGAAGCAAAAAAAAAAACAAAACAACAACCCATAAATATATCTAATCAACAATCAGTGCCACCGATGCCGATCATCCTGCCAGGTCGTCCGGGACTGGTTTGCAAATGTGTGTTAAATTATTACTCCCTAGTGCAGTGCGCTCGGCAATCAAGCTGATTATCCATTGGCGCTACCATTGACAGCCTGCCAGAGGGCAATGGAAAAAGAAACGATTGGCCGCTGAGCTAATAATCAGTAGCTAATAAAGCAATCGAATCGTGCAGATACTGCTCCCAAACTCCCAATACAGAAGGAAGCATGAATCTGCGAAAAAATGGAACGGAAAGCAATCAGTGTGTATCGGTTTCAGATGTCGAGTTTGCTGGGTTGTTTAATCCATTTGCAGCAGTGGAGCTGTGAAACAAAGCACTAATTTGTTTCGTTGACAAGATAGGCCAGTCTGTTAGATTAATTAAGACGTTAGAGCGTGAGGCAAATTGCGTGCCTAGAAAATGATGCTTTCGATTGCGCTCAGTCCCGCTCAAGGTCATCTACACGTTACACGTTTTGTGAATGATTTCGATCGTAAAATCGATCAAAGTGATGTAACATAGGTTGCGTTTTTTCACTTCCAGCCGTGCTCATTCCATTCCCGGCAGGTGTGTTGAACACATTTACCAAAAGTAAACGAAAAGAAAGGGAAAAGGCAGACTGGAGTTTCCGATTTCGCCACTTCAAGGCCACTTTCGCAGTGCAGACTCCGGTTGCGTTTGCTGGCATGATTCCGGTACCCATGGGTCAAAGTCAAACGAGTACGGTTGTAAACCGAGGTGCAGACCGACCACGAACATCAGCGCGCGTACGGTGCGCTACTGCGGAAGGTCACGTCACGTAATGCGTTTTGTTTGGAGGAAAATTGTGTGACCGAACCGTACGTAAGCGAAAGGGGGCAGCATGAAAATGGTACCTAAATGGAGCTAATTTCCCTCGGTAGTTAAATTGGTTCCTGTCCCGTTGCCTTACGTTTTCACTCGCCCCCTTGGTGGCGTACGGAAGGGGAAGCTACCGAGATGATTATTTGGCCTTCCAATTATATCCGCCAGTTGGTATGTTGTTTGGGTACTTTTTTTTTCTTCTCAGGCAAATATCTTAGACCCAACACAAGCTCGTTACCTGATCTACGGTGTTACAGCATCCTTCCATCCCATGCACGACACACCGACTTCGGTTCGGTATGGCGTCTGTGACGAGTCGCTATGGGGGTGTTACGATGCGACCTTGACCAAGGCAGCAAATGCATATTCTTAATCGCGATCGACCCTCCCTCCTGCACGTCGACCAACACGACTCTGTTAAGTGGGTTCGAGCCGAGGCAACAAAGCATCCATACCCGAGACCCTAGATGCCCTAGATACGTAATAATTGATCGCAATGCGGATCCGTACGCGGTGGTCGGCAATTAAAACAGGATTCTAACCATGTTCGGAGGGTTACACGACAAGAGAGGCACGTTCTTAGATGAGTATATAGCGTGCAAGGTCCTCGGCGAGCTGTTCGTGAAGCCATAGATCAGCGAGGCCGTTCGTGTGCAACGTAACCGTCAGCAACTGGCGACGACTGGCTTTGCCTTTACACTGCGGTACCTTTATTAGACCCGGATAGATGAAAGTAAAAGTTGACCAGCAAAACGTTTTCCTGGTCAATGGTATGTTTTTCTCGTTTGTGTAACAGGACCGGGTGGGCGGGTTAGATGGAACCCCCCTCCGTGGGTGGGTACTGGCACTGGGACATTAATATTAATGAGCCACAATAAAAACAATGGCCAACCGATATAACGAACGACTTTTGCGGTGGCGCAGTTTCAAGTGCGTCCAAACATCTACAATACTTCGTGCTTATGAAACATTGTAGTTTGGCGAAGATGTATTAGCTGATTAGCGTCTTGAGCGTGGTAGATGTCATGTTGAGTGTGTTTTATGGTGATAAATAAGACTTTACGATGATTTATTGAAGCACATTTAGAAACATTCTGTTTTTTGATCGATTTACAACGATTTTAACTTGAATAAATTTATGATTTTCACTTATCAACGCCATCATTTTATCTTAATTTGGGCCTACAACGCCCCCTCGATGGACGACCTAAAAGTACTTAACGGTCTGGGTCGTCAGGTGCCATTCTCCTGACGCGACCATTTCGCCGTAGCCTGGCGAGCCTAATTCGCTGCACTATGGTGAGATCACCGTACAGCTCATAGAGCTTGTCATTATAGCAACTCCTCCATTGTTCTTCCACACATACGGGACAAAAAATCCTTCTGAGCATCTTCCTCTCTAACGTGGCTAAGAGGGTTTCGTCAGTTTTGGACAGAGTTCATGTCTCAGAGGCGTATGTGAATACTGAGACTAAAAATGACAGGCCCAGTTTAACCGTCGTGAGTGGAGAAGTTTACTCAGGCTATAGTATGATCGGTTATTAGCATATGTAAACGTCTATGTTGTTGTAGGTGTTGACTTTTGACCCCAGATAGATGATTTTTAGGACTACTTCAAAGAATCGATCACCCATCTGTACATCACCACCTGTGACTATTCTGCTGTACCATTCAATACCCTTTCAAGTTTGTCTGTTTTTGTAGAATCGATAACAACCCTCCTATTTTTCTGACACACCTCTAAGTTCACACCAACCTGTCATGTAACTTATCCGAAGCAGAGCCAAATTGTTTGCCACAAATATACCGTAATTGATAATTTTCCATTCAAATCAAACGATCAACTCCAATTTGCAGCATTCAATAGCCTCAAATTTGTGACGGTAAAGATCACTTCCTTATCGTGCTGGCAAAGATCAACTTCTCACCTTATTTTCCCTACCCCCGTTACCAATCCTCTCCGGCACGGAAAGCATCCCAAACAATTTTTGCAGTATGCTGCCGCTACAACGTGAACCACCAGAAAATCTCTGCTCCGTCGACCAATAAGTGATTATGCCATACAATTTACAATTGAGAAACCAGCTCATTTCGCTCACCAAACAACAATGAAACATGAACCCACTTGGGAACGGCACCGAGAGCCGGAAAAATCGAAAACGAAGTAAAAAAAACACCCCTCACTCAGGGTGCCACAGCACTATAGCACCCCCAAAAACTATCGCTTGACCTTTGTCGGACGATTTTGAACCGGCAAACATTAGCGCCATCGAATCGGTCCGATGCTGCACGCGGTAAAGATGGTGGATCGACCCTCATTACCGCATCGCACGTGGCATCCATCACTCTCCCGGCGCATACCCGGCATCTTTCGCGTCTGGTCTGGCGGTTACGATCGGTGGGAGCTTTTTCTATTTTCCCTTTTACCCTCCTCCTAAGCGGGTTGAGTACAGATGCTGGTGAAACAGATGTTCAATCGGGTTTGAGGTGCGATGGTAAAAACAAATACGCTCGAAACGCTGCCACGATTCACGCGAGCGAGATGGGCTTGTGGTTGAGCGGCGGCTTACGACTGAAACGCATGCCAGCGAGCGCCTTCTTTCGGTGCACGGTAACGATCGGTTGTGCAGCATCATCATCTTCAGTTCTTCACAGCGCTGGGAAGATGGGCGCTCTGTTCTGGCGCGTGAGCACCACATTCCACCAGCGGTGGATTGTGTTTCGGTTCGCAAATAGTAGGGCGAGTGACGCGAAAGATCGCAGCGGCAAATTTACAACGAGTCTGGGTCTGGTCGCGTTGCTTGTTATGCATGTGTGCCCGATGCACACAATTGTCGGTTATGCAAGCCGCTCGCGAATGCTTTACGGACGTCATCGTCGCATGAGGGGAAGGTAGCCTCGCTACTCCACCGTCCCGCACGCTTCGAAAGCATCCTCACAAAACACAGTGCCAAGTGGTTAAGAACAAACCGTATGTCACTGTGAAGAGACTTCAACCGGCATCAAGCGACAAACCTTTGCCACCGAACGACGACGACCACGCTTTTTTTTTAACGAATGTCTCGGGCAAGCCCATATTTTCTGTGTTTCCCTTCACGGTGGCTCGTTTTCCCCGTACCAAGTTCCCAATTTTCATGTTCACGTCCCAAGTTGGAGAAGAATGATTTACGAAGCTTTGCGACACCGTTTAATCTGTCATTCTAGCCCTTGAGTGGTCATCCGCACTGTGCGTCGGTTGGGTGACGGTTTCCATTCTGCTCGTGGTACGGTATGGTGGGAAAATCCTTGAACTATGTGAACGGAAAAAATTATTCTCGGCCACTCGAACACCATTGAAAACCGAAAACCCATTTAGAAAACCTGTAACAAAGAAGAGCCAGAATCCGGAAGAAAACAAATAATAATACACTGGAGAGAGAAAGAGAGAGCGAGAGAGTTTGATTTTTGTACAACAATCTTTGTTTCGTTTTATTTTTCGTCTTATTTACAATAACATATAATATAAAAAAGTACATCGTGCCCTTGCACGGTGTCAGCCTCAAGCAAATGCACACCCGATCACGCCCGTACGGTTGGAACGTTTCACTGGCCGTGCTGATCGTTGGAGGATCGTATTCCATAATTTCTTCTTCTAAAGTATAGTGTTTTTTGGCTATTTTTTCACAAAAATGTCAAAAAAGCGTTGTGTGTCACTCCACGTTAGATCCGTAGAGCGATAAAGCGATCCAAAATTATGCAGCTAATTTTGGTTCGGTGAGCCCATCCAAACGATCTCACTCGATCGATCATCTTTCATGTACATTTCGGTATGGTGGGAAAATCCTTGAACTATGTGAACAGAAAAAAACTATTCTCGGCCACTCGAACACCATTGAAAACCGAAAACCCATTTAGAAAACCTGTAACAAAGAAGAGCCAGAATCCGGAAGAAAACAAATAACAATACACTGGAGAGAAAGAGAGAGAGCGAGAGAGTATGATTTTTGTACAACAATCTTTGTTTCGTTTTATTTTTCGTCTTATTTACAATAACATATAATATAAAAAAGTACATCGTGCCCTTGCACGGTGTCAGCCTCAAGCAAATGCACACCCGATCACGCCCGTACGGTTGGAACGTTTCACTGGCCGTGCTGATCGTTGGAGGATCGTATTCCATAATTTCTTCTTCTAAAGTATAGTGTTTTTTGGCTATTTTTTCACAAAAATGTCAAAAAAGCGTTGCGTGCCACTCCACGTTTGATCCGTGGAGCGATAAAGCGATCCAAAATTATGCATCTAATTTTGGTTCGGTGAGCCCATCCAAACGATCTCACTCGATCGATCATCTTTCATGTACATTCAGCACATTTGCTTGTGTAGCAATCGGGCGTCTCCATCGTGTGTGCATTTGGCGTAGGCTGACAGGCAGGTGGGGGCCATTTTGTTACGGTGCGTCAAAAGCTGTTCCACCGAAAGCACGGAACAGGAAACGGACAAATAGAAACGAGGGCAGTGCGTGTACGTTTTACATTATCACATCAGGTGCACAACTAACTCGAATCCTGAAAAAGATGATCGACCGTGATTTGTTTGTGTGTGTGTATGTGTTTGTGTTTGAACGAAAAAGACAGGATCCCTTCGTTTGAGTATAAGAATTGGGAGTATTTGTTAAGAAAGAGTGAAAAGAGGATGTGATTCATGTGTAATACAGTGTTTCTCACTTGATAATGCAAAGTTACCTATGATTTTTGCAAACGCTCCATACGAAATCGTATGTAGCGTTTGCAAAAATCATAGGTAACTTTGCATTATCAAGTGAGAAACACTGTAAGATGCGTGACTTTCGATGATGATAATAGCTATTAAAGCGAAACATCACCAAGATTCGGCGTGCTTCGAGAGTTGGTAGGTGCTCCTTAACGAACTGTACGGAAGTGCAATTAGAAGCGGAACAGGAAACGGACAAATAGAAACGAGGGCAGTGCGTGTACGTTTTACATTATCACATCAGGTGCACAACTAACTCGAATCCTGAAAAAGGGATCGACCGTGATTTGTTTGTGTGTGTATGTGTTTGTGTTTGAACGAAAAAGACAGGATCCCTTCGTTTGAGTATAAGAATCGGGAGTATTTGTTAAGAAAGAGTGAAAAGAGGATGTGATTCATGTGTAATAAGATACGTGACTTCCGATGATGATAATAGCTATTAAAGCGAAACATCACCAAGATTCGGCGTGCTTCGAGAGTTGGTAGGTGCTCCTTAACGAACTGTACGGAAGTGCAATTAGAACGTTGGGCATCATACCCGAGAGTCCATCCTTGTTTTATGATACAATTGTCCTTCGTCCACCTCATTGCTTCGGTGCTGCTTAATGGTGGTAGCTGTAGTCGTGTCCGTAACCGCTGAAGCTAGTGTAGCTCACATCATGATGATGGTGATGCGGTTCATGCAAATGCTCCAGATGGTGATGGTGATGGTCGCGATGTACTGGGACGGGCACGGCCACCGGCACCTTCACCGGAACCGGGACTGGCTTCTCGACTGGGATGTGCTTCTCAACCGTAACGGGGTACGGACGGTCGATCGGAACCTTGACCGGGTACGGGACTGGCTTCTCAACCGTGTACGGCACATGCTTCTCGACGTAGTACGGCTTCGGGACGGGCACCTTAACTGGGTACGGGACAGGCTTCTCCACTGGCACGGGATACGGACGATCGACGGGCACTTTCACCTCGTACGGGACAGGCTTCTCGACCGTGTACGGGACAGGTTTCTCCACCTCAACTGGGTACGGAGCTGGCACATGGACGGGGTAAGGACGATCGACCGGGACCTTCACCGGGACCGGGACCTTCTTCTCAACGGTGTACGGCACTGGCACTGGAACCTCTACCTTCACCGGTACGGGCACATGCTTGGTAACTTCGTAGGGCTGTGGGACTGGCACCTTGACGGGGTACGGGATGTGCTTGGTCACCTCGTACGGCTGTGGCACAAACACCTTGACGGGGTAAGGACGATCGACCGGAACGTGCACCGGATAGGGTACCTTCTTCTCAACCGGATAAGGCTGTGGCACATGGACCGGTACCTTAACGTACTCCTTGACGTGCACCGGGACGTGTTTGACTACTTCGTAGGGCTGTGGGACCGGGACCTTCACTGGGTACGGTACATGCTTCTCAACCGTGTACGGTACGTGCTTCTCGACGGTGTACGGCACTGGGACACCCTTCACGAGCGTTACAGTTTTGGTAACGTCCGTGTGTCCACCCAGATACACACCGTGTCCGTAATGGTGATCGTGCGCCTCATGATACGCACCACCAAGATGGCCACCGCCGATGTAGCCTACGTCTAGCCCGTTAATGCCGTAGCCATATCCGAGGCTTAGCAGGCCACGTTTGTCCAGCTTCTTCTCGAGCGGGACGGCTGCCTTGCTATCGGCTGCGGACTTCTTCTGCTCTGATTCGGCATTTGCCGAAACCAACAAAAGCGCCGACAGACAGATCTGTTTTGACGAAAGAACAAACAAAAGAAATCTTTCATTGAGTATTTCAGATCACGCAGATTCGTTAAAAATCTTTGATGGCTCGGACGTTGAGCGCTTGAGTGAATGAAGTGAAGGTTCAGATGTTTTGTAGACTGAAATATTAAAATCCAAAATATGGATTTGAGCTATTTTAACTTTTTCAAATGTTGTTACAAAAATTCACTTTTAAGTTCAATTTTGGTTCAGAGTACTAAATACGTTTTTGACCAATCTTTAATTTAATATGCTTAAGTCCAGACACACTGTGCAGCTTGTTGTTGAATTGCGATTCACTGAACAATGTATTTCTGTTTTCTTACACCACGTGAAACTTTAAAGACGCAACCAAATAACTAGAACTTTTCACTTGAAAAACATCCACACAAACGCTCAACACCTGTAAAACCATTGCCGGATTCCGCAATCAGAAACCGAGAACACTTGTCGCCTCGTACGTGTACTCACAAAAAACTTCATTGCGACTCAGCGACTGACTGGTTAGCGAAACCACGATGCGCAACTGTGCGGTTCCAGACACTGAACTGGATGCTGATTTGTGCTAAGTCGCCGCTTTTATACTACTTAAAACTACGAAATTCACTTTCATCCGATTCTGTGCCTTGGTTGGGCACCCCACCTCCACACAACGGCTGAAGTCGCCCCGCCAATTGAAACCGAAAGCGGTTCGCAAGCATGAGAAAATTGTGACCACTTGGGGTGCGTGAACAGCTCGTGAGTACCCGTGAACGCTGGGGGTTGCGATCGACTTGGGGTAGGTCTGAGAGACTTTGGGCCCCGATGAGCGACTCTCGTGAGCGTACGAATGAACGTGTGAGTTCCTGCCATCGACGATGCTCTGCTCTGGATCGATTGAAAACGTGCTCGAGACCCCACACTCCTTGCGTGTAGTTTTTTGTGTTGGAAGGGAGATGGAAAAACTGACCCGATTCCACCCGGCAACGGTTGACGGCAGCGGTAGCAACCCCACCCGAGGATCCATCGGGTGCGACATTGTCTTGTTCCGGAGCAAACGCAACGGAAACTGGTACAAAATGCTGCGGTAGTGGTACAGATATCTGCACACTAATGACTTAACTCTACTAGTTCTGAGGTCGGCCTTTTACACACGAGTTCCAGGAAGTAGCCAATGATGCAAAGATCATTTTCCAAAACGTAACCAATACACCCCGCATTCATGATCGCTTTCCACGATTGAGAATTTGGTTCCCCCATGAAGTTTGGGTGATTGTTGTCGGAATTTTGCATGAGAGCAAACCTTGAACCAATATCGCACACAATAGTGCGAAATGCGTCGCCCGCAGGCATGTTGGTTTAGTTAATTGAGCGCTCTTGAGTGTGCGGAACATGGGTCCTCGGAACAGATCAATCGGCTGCTAGGCACGTGGGATCGAGCGGGTGTTGCAAGAAATGGAGTTTTGTTTCTACGATGGCCGCCGGTTGAGGAAGTCCACTTCCGTAACAGTTGCAGTTTAGTGTTTGCAAGTGTGTGGCTCTCTGTGTGTGTAAGTGTGTGTGTGTGTGCGTAAGTACATTTTGTTTACGATCATTCATCCGGCGTGTGAGCGGTTATGATTGTTCTGGTGCCAAAGCTCATACAACAAGTTTTGCAAATCTCGGCTTCATTACACAGCTGGAGTGTTTGGTAGCAGCTTCCTGGCGACCCAGATTTACCAAACATGGAACAAATGTGCTTTAACAATAAAAAAAAAAAACGGGGAAGGTAATTGTATACTCGTCAACCAAATTGCTCTAACCTAAACGCAAACGGTTGAAGGATGTTGCCGATTTCTTGCAATTAGTTGCGTTGACAGGTGACACTTAGTAATGGCGCATGTTTCGGAAGGTCTTGTCCTTGTCGTAGTATACGCTAATGTACACTGCCCCACTAAGTCAAGAAAATTCCATGCATACTTTACTAATTGGTGCAGATTGATTGGAGCAAAAGTAGCTTGACCTTAGCGCGAGGTCTACGCTCAAAACTCATCAGTGTCAGTGTCATCCGTAGAGACTAAACTTTGAATATGACGTGCCTTCAGCAATCTATTCCATTTTATAGTCCATTTTTCACTTTATGAAAGTGCCCCAAATAACAATAGGTAATCGAGCCGTTTGAAACGACGAATTCTTTGAGAACAAACAAATCACAATGATAGATCTTCTCTTCTACTCTTTAGTGCATTGGACTCATAAATTTTCTACAACAAATGGTTTTGTGACGTGATGGTAGAAGCGGGTTTTATTGCTGTGGTGCGCTCGTTTAATCAACATTCAATAAGCTTCTTTCGTTTTTCCATCATTCATTTTTTTCCCCAAAAGCCGTTTCAAGGTCGGCTGGAGCTAAAGTCTGCCCTTGATGTCATCTCTTGCATGCTTCGGTGCATCAAGCATCGTCAAACATAACGCACCGTGGAAGTACTGTGCGTGGGTCAGCACCGTGTCCAAACGATGACAGGCGTGAAATGATCCCAGCTGCACAGCATAAATCAAGCATCGTGCGAGCGTGAAAAGCCCAACGCTTGTCGTCCATTTCTCAGCCTTGAACTGTGATCGCCTCACGAGCGGGTCGCATCGTGACAATGTGATGCACCCGCAGCACCCACTCACGCAGCACATAATTAGCTCAAGATTAAGAGCACGATTGCGATATGGCTTGATGGTTGGCTGGGGGGTTGGCGGCCCCATCGCTCAAGCATAATCTTAAACACCGAGCTCCAATGACCATTCATAAATTAATTAACCACGTGCCACTGGGAGAATTGTTCCGTGCGATCGCGCAATGCCGCTCCACTCTGCTGTGCACGGTGTGCAATATTTGTGTTGTTGTTTTGTTTGTGGAGCAAACGCGTATGCTGAGCTTAACATTACAGCTTCTTTTGGGCTCTGTTATTTTGGGCGGTATGATTTCTGCGCAACATAACCACGAGATCTATGCTGGGTGAGAAGTCGGTCACCGGTTGGGTACGCGACCTTTGCAAGCTAATAGAAAAACAATATTGAAAATCATGCGGGCCAATCCCGGTGTGGGTCTTAGGTCAGAATGGTGGATTTGGCAAAGCAAACACCTCTCAAGAACACCGTACGACCGCGTTGCCTAATAGCACTACGAGCAAATCGTGCGTTTTTTTTCTCGCTGCGCGTTTGATAATACGCTTCAGTGGGAGCGCATATGCTTCACATGATATGTGACCATTGCTGTGATCCAGAAGAACCACGGAAACTGGGCCCGGTTCGTTCTTTTACATGCTTTTCACGGCTGTAAGTGTTACCGCGTCGTGCACATGCTGAGAAGTTCTTCGTGCCACAGTAAGCGAGCATTTAATGCTGCCGGTGGAAAACGCTTGTTCGCTAGCGTGTCCCCGAGGTCTCAATGTTATCTTTGCTCCGGAATCAGATCATGGTTTCACCGTCCGGTGCGCACTGTTTTGGCAACGATAAATGCAAACGCCGCAAGAGACTTTTGTACAGTGGCAGGTTCCGAGCGGTGATGTTGGTGCGACAAGGTGTTGTTGGTATAAATTAAATGGTGAGATAATTGTTTTTTGTTGGCTCATGACTCACAACCGTGTTCCTGAAGCTGGTGCCGTATGTAAACAGAAGCCTGATGAAGGAGAATTGGCAAACAACGAACAAGAAGAAAGGCCTTTAAACGTGAGGAATCGGTATCGTATGGTCATGTTGTCACACCACGCAGAGGTGTGGTTTGTAGTGGTATTGGTTTGCTGGTTTTTGCATGTTGTTTTTCTCGCTACAAATTGGTACATGATTTTGGAAAGGTTACTTGTTATCATGATTGATCGATCGCAATTAAAAGTTCATAATAATGATGAAAGCTTATTAAATTTTGGTTCGATAGTAATTGATGTCTTGTTTTAGCTACATACATATTGGGTCTGCAAAGAATCTCTAGTGTTGTTTTACTTTTTTTTTATTGTACATTCAATAAAAAATCTTGTCCATCTAGTAGCTTAGTAAAGTAATTTATCTCAAATTCAAGATCAAACAACATTTTCAAGCCGATGTGTGATTCCGTCCACTGAAAAGAAGACAGTGCTTGCCATCGATCGTAACAAACGATAGTCAGATTTTCTGGATCAGTCTGGATTTTATATCAAGTATGGTAGAATTTTCTGGATCAGTCTGGATTTTAAGTCAAGTATGGTAGTATTCCGTACGCAGGACTGACTATCCAACTACGGGTATAACTAAGTCACAGAGAGCTAGCAGTTACTAGCAGGCTAAGACCTACAGAGGTTGTAGTGCCAGGGAAGAAGAAGAAGATGGTAGAATTTTCTAAATGACACATATCTAATTTTACATTTTGAACATTTTTTCTTCAATCTTCCCCAATTATGGGTTGGATACACGGATCATAGTATATGACATGCATTTGATCCCATCATATTGCTGACTTATGGTGGGACTTATGTTAACTTGAACTGGAATATCGGTTAAGCTTGCGCTAAAGCTGAGGTTGAGGTTGAGGCTAATGGTTGAGTGTATTTTTAGTGTAAAAACTCTGACTTGGCCGTTAGATGTTTTTTCAATAAAAATGACTTATAGTATCACGTTAAAATTGCAGCAAGTTTGAACCAATTGTGACATTTTATCCTCTTATTTTTGACTCAGATCTCCAACTGTAACTATACAACTATCAGTAAAACAATCCAAACTTTTGTTTGAACCCAGTACATCTTTTTCAATTTCTCGCTATACTATTCTCAATACTCACCCACCCATCTCGTGCAATTGTTAAGCAAACAAATCATTCAGTTCATCATTCAGTTGGGTGTTCTTAAATTCATCACTTGACCGGTTCGTCCCCGTCTGGGACGAATTTGTCTCAAGAAGACATCATCACAACCACGCATCGGTTGCCACATTATCAGCTCGCAGTCTCGTATGTCACAAGTGGCCAACAATTGATGGCATTGCTCAAACCCCTTTCGGTTAAACCCCTCCGATGATGTCACCGTGTTACCCATTTTCTCCCCCGCCGTAAGGTCTGTTTCCGCCACCTGCTCAAAGAAAACAAGCGGTTATCCGCCACTGACGACCGGTGAACGAAAGCATAATCGAAAATGACAGTACTCGCAGTTCCCTATCGATACACATCACCCTTCTTTCTCGTCATGATGCGATCTTCCGTACCGATGAATAATACTTATGCGAGGCGGGTGTTATGCGTCATCGGTGCACAAAACTGGTGTAGCTGTGTGTTCCGTGCAGTTGAGCGCTTTTCTCATCCATTCGACTCACGCACTACCACGCAGTGGCGTGACTTTTCCGTGCGCAGTTTTGGATGCATTTTGCAAAACATACAATCTACAAACGAAAGAGCCGCGCCGGCCTGTGTCACCCATCTCGTGCAATTGTTAAGCAAACAAATCATTCAGTTCATCATTCAGTTGGGTGTTCTTAAATTCATCACTTGACCGGTTCGTCCCCGTCTGGGACGAATTTGTCTCAAGAAGACATCATCACAACCACGCATCGGTTGCCACATTATCAGCTCGCAGTCTCGTATGTCACAAGTGGCCAACAATTGATGGCATTGCTCAAACCCCTTTCGGTTAAACCCCTCCGATGATGTCACCGTGTTACCCATTTTCTCCCCCGCCGTAAGGTCTGTTTCCGCCACCTGCTCAAAGAAAACAAGCGGTTATCCGCCACTGACGACCGGTGAACGAAAGCATAATCGAAAATGACAGTACTCGCAGTTCCCTATCGATACACATCACCCTTCTTTCTCGTCATGATGCGATCTTCCGTACCGATGAATAATACTTATGCGAGGCGGGTGTTATGCGTCATCGGTGCACAAAACTGGTGTAGCTGTGTGTTCCGTGCAGTTGAGCGCTTTTCTCATCCATTCGACTCACGCACTACCAGTGGCAGTGGCGTGACTTTTCCGTGCGCAGTTTTGGATGCATTTTGCAAAACATACAATCTACAAACGAAAGAGCCGCGCCGGCCTGTGTAGGTTAAGCGGGAGCAGGCCACAACTACACTGCTGATACACCAGGTACGATGTAACTGTAACTCGGGGCTGATTTTGGAACGGTTTTTTTTATTCTTCTGGATTAGTGGCATTGATACAATTGCACACACATGGACAACATTGTTTGATCTTTTGAGAAAATCAGGCAACAATGTTTATTAAATGGAATTAAATTGTAGCTGAAATTTTCTTAGTTGATAACCGAGCTCAGTAGAGAAATTCATTGATTATAGTACTTAACTTTGATGCATTATTTTGGTATGGATAACTATGCTTTTCGAATTATATAAGAAAATAAAGCTTAACTTCATACTTATCATCTCTAATCAAACGGTTAAACATAAAACATATTAGCTCCTATTCACCATTTTATACAATTTACTACCAACGATAAATTCATTCATCATCTTCCACGTTCGGGACGTGGGGATAATGAACGTTTGGCGAGATTTCCACCAATGATTTACGATGCGCTCGCATGAAACGAAACAAAACGCAACACATTTGCTGCCCGTAGAAGGCATCGAGCGAAGATGCCTTCCCCAAAGATGATTTAATCTTCCTTCATCAACAGACAGCTACGTGTATGGATGTATGAATGAACAAACGAATGGTTTGCAAAACCAAACGAGAATCGCACGGGAGAACATGGGACGACGGTAGTCGATGTACGTACCCCGGGGAAGACCCGGTTCGTTCGAATAATGCTCGTATTTACAGCATACCGATTTATTTGTTTCATCGACCTATGGCTGCCGTTTACCACCGCCGAACGCGATTTCATCGAAAACGCTTTGTACATAATAATATGCCTTACGGTGGATTGTGACAGGGAAGACAAAATAATGTAGATGAAAATGCAAATGTGAGATCTCACCGTGAAGAGCGAGAAGATCGTCGCTCGCTAGTTTGTTGCTAATTATCTATTGCTTCATTTGCCCACCATAGGTCACTGGGTGAACTCTAGATTCAAGAGCTGAGAGCAAATCGTTTTGGGTAACGTTTAGGGATTTCCCAGCATCTGGTGGAGCTGGTTTTTGAGAAACTTTGCTGCAGAAGAAAGCTACATTAAATATGATCATTGCGAATCGTCCTCAAAACTGGACGTGGTAAAAAAACCCGCATAAAAATTAAAGTCGAGCTTTTTAGTGTTCTTTAGCAATATGATGTCTCCTACCCAACAGTCGGTGCAATTGCTTCTTTCGACGTATGAGTTGGTCGAAATAAATTGCAGTCTTCTGCTGTACCAGACTGTGCATTTATCCGATGCACTCAATCGAACTTTGTGTTCGGTTTGATTCCTCACTCCGAAACAGAAAAAAAAACAAAACAGCTCCCAACCGCTCGCTCACGAACATGTGTTCGGCAGTGACATCGCACCGTAAATGCCCGGTACAAGCTCATACCAATACTATAATACGGCTGCAACTGACACTGTCATCGCTGCAAATGCACATTGCATCATCTGCAATGTGCGCCAGCTCGAACGGTACCTCGAATCGGTACGGTTTCGCGGTAAGTAAATTATAATCAAGTTTCAACCGAAAGATTTCACCACCGGCAAGCGACGAACCCTCTGCCATCGTGCGGTACTCCTTTGCCGCGAGACCGCGCGGGACAACCGAATGGAATGTGTCCAACGCCTTCCGAGAATGTCAACTTCCTTTCAATGTGCGCTAGCTGTGCGTCGTTTTGCCGAATTCACTGCCGCAAATGGTGAGTCCCTTGATTGGGTCAAACGTGAAGGAAACCGAACGAAAAAAAAAAACGAAACCACTCAAAACAGTGCTGAAAGCAGATTCATATATGCACAAGTACAGTTTAATATTCCATCCAGGCAATGGTACATGATTGATTATTTATGCATCTCCGGCGTCGAGGGAAGCCTTTCCGTTGGAAGTGGCCGAATCATAACAAAAGCTTGCAACGGCTTGCTTTACAGTTATCAAAAACTGCTGACATACTTAAAATAACGAGCTTGGTAATGCCGTAACCTATATTCCGATTTTATTCTTTTCACACTACAAAAGTCCTATTATTTATACGCTGCAAATAAAATGAAATGGAGAAAAAAATGTTCCAATGAATTGCCTGCAGTCGATCGGTTATTTTGCAGTCCGTAACTTCAACGCGATAAAAACATCCACGGAAGTGCAATAAATCTCGCACAATATCAATTTACGACGTGGGCAAGGCTTGCCGGCGCACACTACACACACACACACACACACACATGTTATACCGGGATTCCCAACCCGCCGAAAGGTGGTCAGCAAAACCTCGCGTGCGGATTGCATAACCGAAATGACACAGTTTTCTTCACGATCATCGATGGATGGACTGTAGTCGGCTTCTCCGCGAATTATTTATACACCACCAGGGCGCCCGATTTTATGGAATACGAAATATTCCACACCGAAGACAGGAACGTTTTGCGGTTGCCCTGATCAGATCTGATCCTGTGTCAAACCGTCAGGTGTGCATGCGGGTGGAATGAAATCATAACCGTTCGGGCCACTGCTGCAAAGAACGCAATGAAGGGACAATGCACGAACAACCAACACACAAATCATACGAGCTAGACACTTTTGTTTTGCTCTTACGTTTAAAAAAACTAGGGAACCTTACGGTTGTCACAAAGCGCAACACCGATCACAAATTTCGATAGGGTTCGTGATAGGGGTTCGACATTGCTAAATAGTTCGCTACACAGCCGGCCAAGCAGATTTCGGATCGGACAATCAATTGTTTGTTTGCTTTGGAATTATTGGCCAAATGGAGCTGTGGTATGTGTTGTTTACTTCGCCAACGTAAGCTCTACTCATTGAACAGATGACTGAATCGATCGTAATGAGATATGAAGGGAAAGATCTGCTATTCCGGTACTAAATGGACGAATTTTTTATTCTCTCGTGTTCCTTGGTTCCAGAGTCTGCTTTCCTTTATTAAATGGCGAGACATGCATACTAGAAGGCAGGGCATTTGGTTTAATAATGAACGTGTTTTTGAAACCCCGGTACGGAACTCTATCACTTCAAACAGACAGCAACAAACGGGAGCGTATTATGCAATAAGCTCCAGCTGGAACCGGCTAACTAGTGCAACCCTCTGGAACACCTCCCTGGCCGTTTTAGGGTGGTTATAGAAAGCAAAAAATAGGTTATGATGTCTTACGCGCTGCAACGCCACATCGTGGTGCAGACGACGGACGGACAGTAGCATAAGGAGTCGATGTGGGCAAACCAGTAGATGCTGGTGAAAAACCACGCTAGGAGCATCGTTTGTACCCCAAGGGAGACATCAAATACATCGATTGAGTATTACAATTTTCTCACAAAAAAAAAACGTTCAAACACACACTACACCACCGATATGATCACGGTCAGTCACGACGCGAAAAAGAAAGAGAATTAAAAAACACACCAAATCGCATCACTCGATGATGCTACCGGTGTACTTGTTTTCCAGGGCAGCCACAGTTTCTGCAGCAGCACCGTGGGTCCCACTATTACACCGGTCAGGTCCCACTTCATTGTAGCTGGAGGGCACAAATGTATGACGAAAATCTCCAAATGCTTTTGCGAAATGTTGTACAGAGAAAAAACATAAAAAGGAGTATTTGTGCAAGCTGGCTTGCTAGTAGGAAGTTGAGCGAACCATTGTAACTTCGATGCCTTTTTAGTTGTCGTGATCTTCGTGGTAGCCTTGGGCGCACATTTTAGCAATACACTGTTAACAGTGAGCCTCGCTCGCTCAATTCAAAAGGGTCAGCAAGAATTTGCATTATTTTTAAGGTTTTTTTTTGAGAGGATTAAAAGCTGCTTGTGCGAGGATTTTCGCAAACAAACTATTTCGGTTTTAAATCAGAGCACGTGGTTTAACTCTCGCTCTTGTTTACAGTTGAAACACTTTTTTGTGCGGAGATGTACTAACGGACCGAAAAGGAATTTGGTACAGTTTGTTGAAGCGTAACGCTAATGTCATGTTTATGACGCAACTTTTAAGACAAAAAAAACGGAACACACACACATTACCTAATTATTGCCGAGTTGAATGCATCAAATGTTGGAGAAAGGAATCATGTGTTAAGTTCAAACAGGCAACTAGTCAACCCTACTTGCATACAACATAACATTGAACAGTTGTGTCTCAATAAGCGACCGACGGACGGTTTCATGTAGATCTTGCGAGATTCTTCCCGCAAACATTAACCATCACGCGGCTAACCATCGCGTACGATCGAAGAGCAATGGAAGAACTAATTTCAATTACACAACCACCTCCGGACAGCCAGCCAGCGATCACGGGGAACCGTGTTTGCATTCCTAGTAATTACCGGCTTCAAGAGAGCACATAAAATATGATTGATACCGGTACGGTGGCAGTTGTCGTGCATAAATATGCACATTAAATGCCTGAGGCCCACTGTGACACTCGCCGCCACACTGAACGCGACTGATCGATGGGTTCGAAGCGTTTGACTGTCACCGCAAAGAACTCGCACAACGGCATGTGTTCTTTGCAATTGAAAATCGGCAGCTCTTCTTGCTTCATTTCTTATGCCTACGCATGGTTTGGACTCGTCGGATGGTTGTGACGGTCTCGACACTAGTGCAATATTTGTGCACAAATCGACGACGCGGATGTTGGGGAGGATATGTTGTTGGTTTTTTTTTTTTGCATCACTAGCTCCCCACCACTATGGAAGATATGTCGATCATCGAACGTACTTGAACCTAAGCGGACCAACATTCTTAGCGCTCGCCAGTCTCAAGAGGCTCGCCAACAGCTAAAGAAATTTAACGACATTGTCGGCAACGGTCGGAGGCACTCTTTTCCATCTCCTGTGAATATCTGTGCGTGTGTGTGTGTATGACATTTATTGCAGAGAGGTGCCTCCAACTTCAACTCCATGCACACAGATACCCGTCGGTACCAATAAGCAGCGGGAAAAAGCGCACCATTTTCAACCATGCATGCAGTTAAACAGTCTAAAGGAAAAAAGCACACGACGATCGCACGTTGAGAGATTTAATTACCTCCAGCGCTTGCTTGTCGTACCTGAGCAGCCGCGTGTATGCGGAGCCGTTTTTGCACCACTGGCTGACAGAATCCATTTAGGACACATGGCTGAATTCCCCGGCCGAGGCTGCACGCGCGTTCTTTCGCGTGTTGGTGTGCGAAAACACATTTCTACTTTTGCTTCCTTACTCTTCGTTCTACGCTACTCCACGCAACGAAACACACGATCCGTGCTATAGGGTCATTTCCTTGAGCGAACGTGCCACCATCCGGCCATTTAAAATCCGCTCAATGAGGCGCTCAAGTTTAACCGCACTAATGACACTGCGAGCGAAAGAAGATCGTTCCGTACTATCCGCACGACGCTGGTTCCAACGCATTACCGTTTTGCTTGCTGCTGTCGCGGAGGCTGTGCACAAAAGGCGCAACGATCGTGCGGTAAATGGTTGGTAGCATTTTCGCAAGCGCAAATCGTGGAGCTTACCGTTGGTAGAACGATCGGCTCCGGCTACCTTCACCGAATTTCGTCGACCGTTTTATTTTTCTGCCCCTTAAATCTTCCATAACTCTTGGTGGTGCCCTAATTTACCGCTTGCCTTCCACCGTTTAGGTTTATCATCGCTTTGCAACTCCGAAACCCCATGCACAGAGAGCATCATCGAGTGGGTTTACAATTTCCAATTGATCACCCGCTATCGATACAGGCACCTTGCTGAAAAGCGCCAAGCAAATAAACAATAAATCAAACGATTTCGTGAAAGAACAAGCGACGAACCCTTGAGCTGTCGGTGGTGGCACGATACCACAATTATGCGATTGCTGTAGCCACTCCAGAAGAGAGCCACCGAAAGCCGCTCGGTGCTTTACGGTGGCGCCTGGTGCAATAAATTGATCACCAATATTCAATCCTCCCTGCGCTGAGGATCGTTAAGAGCAATCATTGCCAGAGCTGGAGTGGCAAGACGGTGCTCCAAAAGGTGTGATATGATTAAGGTTCGCTTGTTTATTAACGGGCATAAATCATGGCCTGGAAATGGAATCGTACATCAAACGATTTCATCAACTGACGAGGGAATGGTGAACGAATTGCGCTTTCTTGAAAGATTTGTAGGGCAGCACAAACCAGATTAGGTTACTAAAGGAGTTTATAGTATTTAAAGTTTTATTTATTTTATATCAGGTGTGTAGACAAAATAAATACTTATTTACGTCCCTGTGAGATAAAACATATCCAAGGTCCTGGAATTTGTGAGCACTTTATATCATAACATTAAGCATATCGAAGTACCTTTTAAAATGCCCACTCACCAGTAAACTATAATTCGAACAGACGAAAAGGAATGGAACGAGGCGCACTGAATCCAGTGTTGGTCAATCTGGAATGGTTTGTGGTACAAGTGCATTTCTACATTAATTCAAGGTTTGCAGACGTCTAAGTGCATCCTCACGACACACTTCCAAAGCGGGTGTGTGAAAGTATCCGTCAGTGGTTTTCCTTTCAAACTGTTAGTACCGCACTGTACGGGAAAGGCCCGTTGAAGAGGTTTGGTATGTTGTTTCTGAAGCATGTAATCTAAATTACATCATCCTCTTTCGCTTTCAAGAATGGAATCTCACACTTCTCGCCTGTCGAATCTTGATTGATCGTATCGAGAAAAGATCATCTTCTGGCCATGAATTTAAACTGCATCCGATCGCTTGGTAACACTGGTGGAAATTTATGATCAAACGATTATTATCTTACTGGAAGGATCTATTGTTCTTGTGGAAGAATTTTGAAATTCTTCGTAAACACACGGAACATCACCAGCTGAATTGTGATGGCCAAACAAAAAGCTTAGCCAAACACGAAAACCATGACCACTCTGGTGACTCCGACTAAACCACCAGACACCAATCGATGATTGGATCGATCGACTACGAAACTCTTGGCTGCTCTTGAATGGTGCAATCGATTGGCAGTCGCGTCGTGCCCGTTCCCCGCACAACCGGACATATAATTCCGGACTACGATCGATCTACGATCGGTGAGCGGAAAGGCACGATCCACCGTGCTCAAAGTGAAAGCCCTTGGCGGCGGATGTCAGACGGGTAACAGCATAACGCTGCCAAACAGTGGTGTGCACAAACAATTCAGGCCAACCACCAGTTAATAGGGAAACAGTTAAAACAGGGACACGGCCTTGAACTGTTGTTATGCGTCTCCACTTACCCGTGGTTTTTTGTTCCCTCCGAAACACAAGCATTTCGGTATGAAGATCGCACAAAAAGGAAGCCATTTCCAAAACGTTTGTATTGACGGTTGCACTCGGTACGCGACACATTGCACGTTACGCATTTTTTTGCTATCCGCAGGTGTGCGATGCATAAATGAAGGGCACCGAAGGGGACTTACTCACTCACGGACGGCCGGCCAGACAAAGCGATGAGCAGGGTAATGTGGGTCAACCCAGAAGCGATGACAAATCGAAACAACCGCAACTGTTGGCAAAGAAGGAATCCGTTCGTCCCCAAAACACTCCACCAGCAAGCACTCCGAACCGGACAAAGAAAATTACGTAAAATCGGACCATAGTTTAGCGTACCGGGTTAATTAAGCATCAAACCCATCATGCTGATGATGATGTTGATCGGTTCAGCGCATATCGTGTCGTCATTTGCACAAACCACCCTCCGCAATGCTCACGCACTCACCTCATTGACGCATGACGCTATTGCTGCACGCATTACGACAAAATTCTTCATGACAAATTGTCAATCAACAGGCTCTTGGCGGCAGCAGCAGCAGCATAGCGAAAGGCTTTTTAATGCAGTTAAGCACGGTTACGGATGGATCGTTGCTTCGCTTTCATGTCAGCACGATGACAGTTCTAAGGAGCACTATAGTGTCTGCACAGATGCACAGCCGCAATTGCCGCAAATGTCAGTGTCAAGCCAAACTTTTCTATGCGACACATGGATTTCTTGCCCGACAAAGAGTCACCCGATTTGTTAATTCACTTTCTGAATGATAGGAATGTTACAGAAATTGCCAGCTTGGCAATTGAAGCATTTTGAATTCAATGCGGTGGAATGGTTTTTGTTCGATTCGGCATTTTGGAAGCGTTTTTGAAGCGATGAACTGATTTGATAAGGATTTGTTCGAAGGATGAAACCAGTGAATGTGAATAGAGCCATCATTTGTGGCCTTGATATTTACGGAGACTCGTGAAGCTGATGTGAGGGCTTCAAATTATCATTTGAAATATTTTTTTTCTTTTATAAGATCTTGTATTTTATTATAAGGCAATATTATGTTGGAGAAACCCGTGTAAATGTGGCTATATTTAGGAAAAAATATAGTAAACAGTCACCCAAAAATAACCGACAAAGTACAATTGATGATCCATTCAATAATCTAATGAGCGACAACTCACGAACAACGGAGATGCATCGTGTCCGCTTATGACATTTTATTTTCGTCACATTTGCAAATCGAATTCAAGGCCGGTCTAGGATGCACGACGCTTAAAATGGTCGAACCCGGCTAAACCGCCCGTCGTGCCCATTCAAAGGCTTTCGATCATTAGTTGACCTCTTTACTTTTTTATGCTGGCATTACATTTACCATCAGATCAGCCAGGATTAGGAGCAAATTAAAAGCTGCACAATAAGAACATACACAGATGGTTTGCGAAATGTCTAGGTATTTATAAAGCTTTATTGGAGCGATGAATCAAATAGTAAGAGATATTGCATTTCTCCACCAGACCGCAGCAAAGCTTTACATCAAACCTCATTTATTGTCCGTCAAGATAAGTACAGCCCCTGGTTAAACGGGGGTGTGATTTAATGATTCCTTTTAAGTCTTTAGACGATACGATATAATAGATACGTGCCACTGGTACTCCTTTCTCCGGCATAACATAAAATGCCCATGATCACCATACAGCGCTTTGATCGCTATCGCCCAAGACAGCAAAACCCGCGACGATTCCAGAGCAAAGGGAGCAATGGCAAGCACGTATTATGTAAAAGTGAACTATCCGCAATGTCTGTTATTAATTCACCGCATTCTATCTGCTTTGTCTGCACTCGGCAGCCTTCGATCCCGAGCGCTTAATCGCGCGAGAAAATAATCCTGCATAAAATCAGCGCTCGATGAAAAGCGAACTTTGCGTGGGGGCGAGAAAAGTCGGCTGCTTCGAGTTGCAGATTGAGATCGTACCTGGCACAACCGTAGCTGCTACCGGGCTTTGCGCTGCAAGCAGCTACCGGCAGCTATCAATCAAGGCTATCGTACCCCTGCTTTGGTTGCTAAATTGATTGATCAGAATTATCAATCAGCAAAAGCCTCTCGCACGGTGGGCGCGATGAAAGGACCTTAGCACCCTTCCGAGCGCCCATTAGTATCCCAGCTGGGATCGGACATTAAGTCGCCGAGTTCAAGGTGCCGAAAGAAAGAAAGAATGTGTGGTGAAACACTGCATCAATCATCACTAATCGATGAAAATGCGGGACAGATCAGCAGGATGTGTTGGTCAATAGTGCATTATTGCAGCAGCATTTTGGACGATGGTAAGAGTTGAACGATCGCCAAGCAACGAACCTTTCGGGAAAAAATAAAATTTATAATCTCTTCTCGCTCCGAATAAAGGGTTTCATTACCTTGGCTTTAAACACTGGTGTAAAGCTAATAAGGGACATTATCACTTAAGCATACAGCAATTAAATTATTTACTCTTTTGTTTTCAACACTCGAACCGCATTGAACAAGCGGTTCCATTTCAACCTGTACCTAATGTAGGCCATTCAAAGCCTTCCCTTTCTCGATTCCATTCTGCACGAATGTGATCTGCAGCGTACGCGTGCCGGGTTTAGGTACCAACTTGACTTACAAGTAAAACATGTTGAAAACCTTAAAAACCCTCGAAACAATCTACCGAATACAATGTGTGGCTCACCGTGGCGCCTTGCGGTGCACTCTCACAGCACCATCGAGGCTGTGGCATGCATCATTGTGCAATTGGCATCGAACCTCCTCACCGGTTGCGCGGTGAATGTGTGCACCCATTTTTTTGTTTGTGGTCTTACTCGCATTTTTTGGACGAATCATTATTTGCCTTCTGTGTGCCGGTGGGTTGCTATTCATCCAGCCCAATCATGTAGGATCGATGTTGTATCGGGAACGGGTCCACCATTGTGGACCCACAATGGAGTGTATCGAAAAAAGAAAAACACATTAGACAACGCTGGTTCGGCTCGTTTTGGGCTTATCTTGACCCAAACATCGTCGACACGAATGCAATCTACTTGTTGTTTCGTATGAGGCTCGTATTGGAGGCCCCGATCCCATGGTTTCTCTGGTGCTGCTAGTAATGTGACTAATTATTATTCCCTTTTACCTTCTTTTGCTTTCTTACAGATACTTTTTCTCCAACGTGCTGCAGTTCCAAATTTATCGAGCCCTGTGCACCGCCTCCGGTCAGTACGTTCCGCAGGATCCGGCCAAACCATTGCATAAGTGTGACATCTATCGTCAACCGGCGGCCGGTAACATTCTCAAGTGAGTTGTAATCATTCATCACTTTCGCTCATCTAGTCGGTTGTGGACATCGATAGAAGGGATTAAAACTAAACACACATCTTTTCCAACATGAAATCGCAGCGAAAGGGCTGTGAAAATGTCACAGTGGGTGTTGTAGAAATTGGGTTGAAGCGTAGCAAGCTTCTCCTAGCCTCGTTAAGGATCCAGCTAATGTTTCAGTTCACTTATTACATCAATCTTTCATCTACGAGCCGGGTTCAACTAAATCATCACACCGTTCAACCATCGGTCGTGTTACATCAACTGACCGAAAAAACCAAACTGGTCAGAGGCGTTTGACGAGGGACACACGTTAACTGGCCGTTCATTCACGCGTGCGCTGTCATGCATCGAGCATACATAGGTCTTGTTTTTAGGTAATTTCTTATTGGCCCACCGATAATAAGGTCACGCCATCGGGAAGTGAGCCTAATCCGCGTTGCTAGACGAGTGGTATTAGCCGGTTGTACGGAGATAAGTTGATAGTGATTAGGCAACGATTAAACCTCGATCAGGTGAATGAAATGCCACAAAGTATTACGTTTCTAACAGCAGTTATTTATTAGTTTAAACCCATTTGTTGAAAACACACACACACACACGCCAAGCATATCTTAAGACACCCACCCACTGCACGCCGAAACTATTCACGCATCAATTGGCCTATAATTCTTCGTGTCAAGTGGACCAACGCTTGACATAGAAAGCGAAAGCCGTTCTCGCGAATGCCGATGATCCATTGGACGAGGTAATTGTGGTTTTTGACGTTCGATTTGCACCCGCTGGGAACGCTGAGACCTAAGCAGCCTCCTCACTAGCAGCAGTAACCACGGTTGCGTAATGCGTACCGTCACCAGACCGATGCAACTCGTTGGAGTGCGCTGCTGCTGGTCACTAGGGTTTCAACTCGCGCTCCACCATGTGTGCATCGCTGCAGGTGTTCGTGCTAGAAAATGGGGAGATGGGATAAGATACGATGTACACCGAGAAGAATGATCGTAAAAGTAGTACTGACTTGCGCAAAAAAAAGGTAGCAAGTTGCCCTACAGAACGGGCGCTATTTACTCGCCGCATCTTAATGAACACCCATTTTCTGCTTCCCTTTTATCCTTGCATTAGCGATGCCTTTTAGGCTAGACCCTTTGTCCACCTAGCTGCTGATCTGTCGATTTCATGCTGCAAATTTAATTTACAACCCACACACGCTTACTATCATCCAATGAATCTAAGCCTGCCCATTTAACGGTGATCGTTGATCGCTTCTCTTTCTCCGTTTCTTTTTTCTTTCATTTGCTCCGATGCAGAAAGCTGATGGAACGTGGTACATCGCAACCGTGGCAGCAGGTCCTGCAGGAGGTGATCGGCGAAGGCCGGCTGGACGGTTCGGCATTGCGTGAGTTTTTCCGACCCCTGGAGGAATGGCTGCGGAATGAAAATCTGCGCAACAACGAGTACGTCGGTTGGATCTACGACGGTGACTACTGCAAGCACAGCATCGAGACGGCCAATCTGCAAGTGTTCGGCGGGTTCTACAATGTTGCGGTCGAGCTGCAGCTCACCAGCTGGCTGGTGCTTACGATTTCCTGCCTGATCGGTGCGCTGGTGCACCATCATCAGTTAAGATAGATGTCAGTGTAGCCGCCCAGCACGAGGTGACAACCGACTTCAACCAAAACTGAGCGAAAGTGAAGAAAGTGAAGAAAGCATAAGTTAATAAGTAATAAAAACCGTCCTGCTCCGACACACTCCAGCTGAAATTCGATCCAAAATCCGTAGTGGGTTCAATCTCCTGCAGTCTGCGCCCACGCCTCAGTTTTCGCGCCCTGATCTGCAGCCTGCCCCGGGGAGTAAACGAAGGCGCGTTGTAGCAGAGTTTTCTTCACCGGACGCCACCTACAAAAATGTAAACAGTCATGACGGTCATTTTTGTGCAGCAACATCACCTTACACTAACACAGCTGTCCGTACTCTACCACCATCGTCGTTGCCGGAAGAACTCATGGGTACTGATCCTGTTACGTCGCCGCTCAGAGCTGTAGTTCCTGAGCCGCGTGTGGATAGGATTTGGATCCGACTGTCCCACCTCTCAACTGCCGTTACTGCGGACCAAGTGATCGCTTCTGTGATGCGTCGTCTGGACACCGATGACGTAATAGCGTATTGTTTGCTGAGGAGGGGAGCCAATGTAGATACCATGAACTGGCTGTCGTTTAAAGTGA
>KZ062315.1:115170-171677 GCA_002091835.1 Anopheles maculatus
GCTAGCACATACACATACACATACACACTCACATACACTTTGCAAACATGCTGACCTGCGTGCGTGACATCGACCCAGCACTAAAACAACATCCCTTTAACGGACACACAGCAACGGACAGCGGCCAAGATCAAGTGCATATGCGCGCGCTCGCCTTATGTGTGACAAATGCAAAACCCAAATGCGTCCGACGAGGTTCGAAGGGACCGACCACCGGCCCATCAAGTATCCGCGATGAGAGCGCTAAATTGAATTTGATCGTGCCTCATCTCGTTACATTTCCGAGACAAGATGATGTTGATCATCCTCGAGATGCTTGTTGCGACAAACGGTGAGCAATCGGAATCGTACGCCGGATCTGTCGCAAGCTATCAGTGTTCCGTTGACTTCTGACCGATGCGAAACGGGATAAGAACGCCAGGCGAAGTGATCGCACTTTGATGCGAGTGTTACGTGTACGGGAAGTGAAAGAAACCTAGTGAGAATTTGTGAAATCTGTCGCAAGCTATCAGTGTTCCGTTGACTTCTGACCGATGCGAAACGGGATAAGAACGCCAGGCGAAGTGATCGCACTTTGATGCGAGTGTTACGTGTACGGGAAGTGAAAGAAACCTAGTGAGAATTTGTGAAAACAAAGCGTTTAATAAGTGCTGGGTACTAAAGCTGTGTAAAGAAGATAACTCCGGCTAACAGTGATGGTGGTTGGTGATTAATTATGTGAATAGGAATAGGTTGGACTAATCATGAAGCATCACCTCAACAGCAGTCGAGTACAGTTTGGAGCCGTTTCGGTACTATTGGTAAGTTGATTCATTGCTGCCACTTTAGACGAGCTAAAGGGGACATAATTTTGATGACATTACGACTATTTTAGGAAGAAATTCAAATACACCAAACTGTAAGTATTAACTTTATTTGAAAATATACATCTTTCTGTGTTATAGCTTCTGTGATTAAAAATCTTTCAATTAGGAACGTTCACACACGTCACATTTACGGATCCAATATCTGATCCTAGTTCTTTGCTCCAAACCCCAATTGCACCAGTTCACTTAGATAAATATAGACTTCCAAAGGCCAGCTCACGAACTGCCTCTTGCCCACTAAGGGCTATAAACGCTAGCACATACACATACACATACACACTCACATACACTTTGCAAACATGCTGACCTGCGTGCGTGACATCGACCCAGCACTAAAACAACATCCCTTTAACGGACACACAGCAACGGACAGCGGCCAAGATCAAGTGCATATGCGCGCGCTCGCCTTATGTGTGACAAATGCAAACCCCAAATGCGTCCGGCGAGGTTCGAAGGGACCGACCACCGGCCCATCAAGTATCCGCGATGGGAGCGCTAAATTGAATTTGATCGTGCCTCATCTCGTTACATTTCCGAGACAAGATGATGTTGATCATCCTCGAGATGCTTGTTGCGACAAACGGTGAGCAATCGGAATCGTACGCCGGATCTGTCGCAAGCTATCAGTGTTCCGTTGACTTCTGACCGATGCGAAACGGGATAAGAACGCCTGGCGAAGTGATCGCACTTTGATGCGAGTGTTACGTGTACGGGAAGTGAAAGAAACCTAGTGAGAATTAGTGAAAACAAAGCGTTTAATAAGTGCTGGGTACTAAAGCTGTGTAAAGAAGATAACTCCGGCTAACAGTGATGGTGGCTGGTGATTAATTATGTGAATAGGAATAGATTGAAGTAATCATGAAGCATCACCTCAACAGCAGTCGAGTACAGTTTGGAGCCGTTTCGGTACTATTGGTGCTAGTTTTTACATCCCAAGTGTGTTCTTTGCAAGGTGACAATGTGTGCTACCGTTATGAGAGGTAAAGAACTCCTTAAAATGTTTGCCGTGTTCCGTCGTTTGGTGTCACTTTATAACTACACTTACAAGGACTTTAAACAGAAAGCGGCATAATGTTAGTGCTGATTGAGATTGAGCTCATAATTTAAACCGTTAATTCATTAAACGAGCTATTATTTCTTTCTGCTGCGAACAAAGCACCGACATACCCGGACAAAACGGTTTCACTGTCAATTTCCCTCCCAGGTGTCAATAGCAGCCTTATTAATTGGATAATGTAATGGATTGTAATTCGCCATGAGAACCGCACTTAGCCACCACCACCACCTCGAGCCGCTCGGGCCGAAGAAGGTAAAAAACAGTCGCACCCCTAAGGAATGGCAATAAAATAACACCTTTGCCTTGGGCCACGCGCAGCGATCAGAGCTTCCACATGGTGGACCTTTGCTCGGCTTGTAGCGAACACACTGCAGCAAGGGTTGCATTTTCTCTGGCGACCTCCCCAACCCGAACAATTGGTCCAGGTTGGGCTAGTGGAAAAATGGGTGGCAATAGTTTGTTGTGGTGCGCTACAAAATAACTACACACCGCTGACCGTCAGCTGTGGACCGATTGTGTTGGCCGTTACGAGGATCGGCTTTTTTTTTGTTTTCGTTTTCTTTTTGCATCTCCGTAATCAGCGCCCAAACTCTGGAGGCTGTTGCGGTTAGGAAGTTGTGCTGTTTTACCTTTTCCACTAATAGCGACAACCTCTTAAGTAACGAAGACGATAATAACAGCAACGTTGGTACACTGTTGGTGCGCTTCCAAAAAATACCGGGGTGTGCTCCCGATCGGACGTTTCCGCATTTTTACCCGTTCTTTGGCACAACGTCCGTCAATATTGCATAACCCGTGACAGCAGATTTTCACTCCCATTTTTCTCACCGTCACCTGTCGGAGGCGAGTGTCATTTTTCCAATCGCACACCACCGCACCATGATTGATGGCAAAGCGTTCGAACGCATCGCAAACGGTACTACGCACGGGATGGTGACCACACTAACGAGCGTAGGCAAGGATACTCCGATGTGTCGGTGGTTCGTGGGGTTCAACAAGTTGCAGCTAAATGGTGTTTAAAAATCGGGTAACAAATTTGATAGCTGCAGATGGTGAGAGTGCGTCCGGGAAGGCACACTCTTATGTCTGCACGTATGCGTGTTACAGTTTTGGGATGAAATAGCCACCGAAGGTGGTTAAGAAAGAGCGGCGGAGTTGGTGTACACTTGCATAACGTGAATGTGATTAAGCGGCTTGCGTGTGGGACACGCGGAACATAAATCAGCACCAATTGCGCCAATGACAAACAGTTTCATTGTGGCAGTTGTACAGATTGTTTGTGCTTAAGGCGACCAAAATTCAATTTATCCTGATTATTGCTTCATGAAGCGTAATGAGCAGTGACTGAGAAGTTGATGATTAAGAAAACTGATGGATCACGTCGACATTGATCTGAATCGGATCTGTTCGTTGATGTTTATGCGAAATTTGAGGCTATTTTGTGTACAATTTTTTTTTATAAAGGAATGCAAGTATTTTCCAACAAACTACATTGCTTTTTCCATCTATTAGATAATTTTTGTATCACTTCTCAGAATAAGCTGTTCTTTTGCCACTATCCAACGATATAAGAAACATATTCAGGGTTCACAGGTACTAAAACGGCGTTCGACTTCTCCAGGCTCAATGGCTGCCAAAGTTGCACTTTGAGGATCATTCGCATTGCTTCAAACAAAGGCTTACTCCAGTGTCTGTAATTGCTTCTTCTGTTTGTGCAGGATCTTCATTGATGCTTGATTCTAGTTGTCTATCGTCATACCTTTGTGGCATGCTGGGGTACTTCTTATTTTTAAAAACAAAATGGAAATAAATATACATAGTTGTCCCCCCATAGTGAGGACTGACTATCCAACTATGCGGTAAAAATAAGTCTAGTAAGCCGGAAATGGCAGGCATGACCTAAGAGGTCGTTAGGCCAAGAAAGAAGATGAAGTTGCTTCATCTAGAGCATGGTTGCCATACATTTTAACTTAAATGCAAAAATCTAGAAACAATGATATTAAACTAGAAATTAGAAACAAAGGGGCGGCCCGGTGGTAGATGCGACAGCGGCGCCGGTCTTCACACGGCAGGACCGGGGTTCAAGTCTCATCTGGGCCGTTCCCCCATAGTGAGGACTGACTATCCAACTATGCGGTAACAATAAGTCTAGTAAGCCAGAAATGGCAGGCATGACCTAAGAGGTCGTTAGGCCAAGAAAGAAGATATTAAACTCATAGCCAATACACAATGTTAAGTTGTAAGTTTTCATATTCGGATCCCACATTAAATGTTGCACACATTTCAGCGGATAGTGTCAAAGTCAGCTTAATACAGTGTTTCTCACTTGATAATGCAAAGTTACCTATGATTTTTGCAAACGCTCCATACGAAATCGTATGTAGCGTTTGCAAAAATCATAGGTAACTTTGCATTATCAAGTGAGAAACACTGTAATGACACTTTAAAAGAACAGTTTTACCTAATTGAACAAATTTGTGATAAGCTTGTGCAAACATGTAACATGAAAATGTCCCAAACTTATTTGTGCTGTTAATAGTAAATATGTTTTATGCACCTTTTGGAAACAATTGGTCGTTGAGTGCTAGTTTTCCAAATCACGCAACAATGTACTTACTTACTTACTTATCAGGCGCTACAACCGCTTCGCGGTCTTGGCCTGCTGCAACAATCCTCGATACCGCTCACGGTCTAGCGCCGTCGTCTGCCAATCAATTATCCCGGCCGTTCTGGCGGACGCATCGACGCCATCACTCCATCTCAGTTTGGGCCTACCACGCCTCCTCTGTCCATGTGGGCGGCCTAAAAGAACTTTACGGGCTGGGTCGTCCGGTGCCAATTTCATGACATGACCAGCCCACCGGAGCCTGGCGAGCCTAATTCGCTGCACGATAGTGAGATCACCGTACAGCTCATAGAGCTCGTCATTGTATCGGCTCCTCCATTGTCCTTCCACACATACGGGGCAACAATGTACACAACATTAAATTCTTATCGTTATTTATTTTTAATCAGCCTGAATTTCATAAACTTTAGGGAATTTTTCAATCATATTTTTTTTTATTTCGTAATCACGGTCAAGTCTTAAGTTTATAAACTATAAATTTAGAAAAAGTCCTTAAATCAATGAGAAAATATGTATATGTTATGGTTAATGTTAATTATAATAGTATGGTAATCAATTTCATTCCTCACGCTTATTTTTATTAAAACACAAGACAGAGAGTTTGTCAGGGATCATCTCACTGAAAATTATAAAAGAACCATAGTGCAGTACACAAATTCACCAGGTTGTATGATAAGTGTCCGTATCTTGTACATAATAGAGATGTAGTAGCCAATCTAGCCAATCTTTTGAGTAATTTATCGCACCCGAGCTTAAATAGATTTGATCGCTGCGCGTGGCCCAAGGCAAAGGTGTTATTTTATTGCCATTCCTTAGGGGTGCGACTGTTTTTTACCTTCTTCGGCCCGAGCGGCTCGAGGTGGTGGTGGTGGCTAAGTGCGGTTCTCATGGCGAATTACAATCCATTACATTATCCAATTAATAAGGCTGCTATTGACACCTGGGAGGGAAATTGACAGTGAAACCGTTTTGTCCGGGTATGTCGGTGCTTTGTTCGCAGCAGAAAGAAATAATAGCTCGTTTAATGAATTAACGGTTCAAATTATGAGTTCAATCTCAATCAGCACTAACATTATGCCGCTTTCTGTTTAAAGGCATTGTAAGTGTAGTTATAAAGTGACACCAAACGACGGTACGCGGCAAACATTTTAAGGAGTTCTTTACCTCTCATAACGGTAGCACACATTGTCACCTTGCAAAGTTCATAACCCACACGATCGTTCCGCGTTCGCATGCATAGAGATGAAAAATGTTTCTCCAACACTCACATACCCACATCAGACAAACGTTCACCCCAACGCTACTTGTCGAATCAGTGTGATGGGAGCGCAATGCAAACTGTGGTTGTTTTGCCAACTGCCGCACTTTAAAGTAAATCTTACCAGCACGAACGCATTTTTATCTCTCGCGGGGTGCTACTGAAGTACGCGAAGCTAGCGGGCAATTAAAAGAGGGAAAAGAAATCCACCAAATCCACCGAATGTGGGCCACCGAATGCAGCCGTACGAAACCGGGACGGTTGGAAACTAAATGTGAACATCGTGAGTGATGCAATCGAGAGTGGTAGCGATGGCGTGCAGCAGCGTTCCCCGTATATCGGGAAGCGTTCGGGAGTTTGTTCTGGCGACCTGCTAAAGTTGGGTCGATCGCGTTATGGCATTTGAATGAAATTGAAAACCAGCCGCCGCTGTACGAAGGATCTTTGAAGTAATGACTTTCTTTAATGTTTTTTTTTTTTGCAATTCGGTCAAAGTTCAAATAGATGTAGATGGTGTCGGCTATGTGCCACAGATATTTGGAATGGGCACAATGTTTATAGGCTGTTTGGCTAACGAACGTTTTAAGTGTGTTTACGCATGTTTACAACTTTGCAGCTACATCGAAACGGAAACCATTCCACGCAATCAAACAGTGCAGGTACTAACCAGGCAATGGTGTCTGGAGATTCCACCAAGATGCACCTCGTATCGTACAGAAATCAAGGAAGTGTTTGTTAAGCAGGTAAGAACGATTATAACTCCAAAATCAGAGCTCAGTTTTTGGTGTTATATCTCATTTAATTCACATAAAACCCATGCAGTGACATTTCGGGTGTCGAATTGACTAATCTGAGTCATGCTAAACTGTTCCCTAACAGCACATTGCCTTTCCCATCTTAACCCACCCATCACGACAGCCATAAAACACAACGTTACTACCAACATGCAAATGTGCCGCCCGGTTTGCCATTCACCTCAAATTATGCTTCTTTTGCAAACCCAAAATGATCCGCTCGAAAAGTAGAAGTGCGCCCATAACAGATCGTAAACATCAATTACCGCTATTAGATATAGCGGCCGGCACAGCACAGAAGGGGATTGGGCAGCTCCCAAACTCGAACATAAAATGTCTCATCCATTATTTCATATTGTCACTTCCGCCCTAGCGTGTGCAATAATGATGGGGTAGCAGTACGGCTCGGGCACTTCTTTGTCTTCTGCTCATCATCTCGTTCGGTACGTCAAAACTTCAGGGTTTGAAGCATTCGCGCTTAAAAGGAGGCGTATGGAGGACGAGCAGTCGATAAACGCATAGCCCGAGAAGACACCCGAGTGCACCCTCTGTCAAGAACAGGAAGCGGATGACTTGAGCTCTTGAACATTCTCACTATCCTATCAGAGTGCCGCCGCGCCCGTTTGAAAGTAAACGAGCGAAAACAAAAGCCCATCATCGTACAAGACAAGCTATCTGCCGGTTGCTATCTTTTCCTTTTGCTGTGGGAGAATCCCTCTGCTGCTAGTTAGTATTCGGTTTCGAAGTGTCGTGAAGATTCGGCTACGTCCGCCTTTTGTTTCGGTCGACGTGGCACGGCCGGGTGGAGTTAGTTAATTTAATCAGCCAGCTTCGAAACGATCGTGCCCGGGTTTGAGGATGTGTTTTAATGCGTTTGAAGTGGTTGATCGGGACTGTGAAGCATACATGTTGGTCTTTTTATCATGGGAAGTAAAAATGTTAATGTAGAATGGGTTTGTCAAGCACAGGCAGACGAACACACGTAAGATTCCTAAGAGACAAAAAAAACACCTTATTAATGATATATTTTAACTTCCGACTTTGGATGAACGAAAGAGGAAGACTGGGGTAGTAAATGGTAATTTCAATGCACTAAACGATTCCAACACGCTTTGGAATGTATGTTGTTGCTGTAAACAAAGAGAGAATACACATCTATTTCAAGCCCTTTTTATGAATAGATAATTTCTTCCTCTTCTCTATTGAATCATAAAACTAATAGTCGTAACTTATCGTTTCATTATCAAATCCAAACTATTCTTAATTCATTTTTGCGATTTAACGCCATATATCTTTGGCTTGTACGCATTTTGATCGTGTTTATTGCGTCACACCATGTTCGGCATGCTGCTTCCGGTCATCGTGGTACACACCATCACATCGTAATAGTTCTGCAATCGCAATAACACCTTTCACAGTGTCACTATGAATAATAGACTCACGCACATCAAATGAAGCACAGCGAATTAAAATTCACCTAACGAATGTGCACAAAAATTGGCAATAACAGGGTGGTTCGCATCTAGAGTTGAAGTACTTTTATGACCTTACTTTTTACGCCCTTGTCCCCTATGTCCTCAGAACGTCACCAAGACGCGACGCGTGGAGTTCTGCTGCGAAGGGTATCAGGAACGGCGCACCGGAAACGGAACCACCAGCGAATGTCGCCCGATATGTCGCGGTGGATGCATCCATGGCGAATGTCTGACGCCAAATGTATGCACCTGCGAGGCTGGATTTGGTGGTAAACATTGTCTGCAGAGTAAGTACCATTGTTGGCAGGCTTAGTGCGCGGGTCCTGAGGCTTAATGGTGCGATTTTGAGTGATTATTTGCAGGATGCCGAAACGGGACGTGGGGTGTGAATTGTCGGAATCGGTGCCACTGTCAGAACTATGCACATTGCGACACCAAATCTGGGCACTGTCGGTGCAATGACGGATGGATGGGGAAATTGTTGAGTATTGAGTGTGTTTAGTTCCAAGCGGTGATCTTTATTTAGTTGACATCTTTTTTCTAGCTGTGAAACACCCTGTCCGGAAGGATTCTTTGGAACGATGTGTGTTAGCAAGTGTAACTGTACCACTCGATCCTGTCATCCGCAGACGGGGATCTGCATGCCGGACGACGAGATAGTAATGTTTGACAACATCACCAGAACGATAGAGAACAGCTACTCCTCCGAAAGCACCGAACGTATATCCGCAGAACAGTGGATCAAAGTCGATAACGAAACACTTTTGATGATCAGCAGTACCACAACTACGACCGACATTTCCTCGACCTCTTCTAGCACTGCTAGCACTTCTTCAGAGAATCTCACCTCCACCACGACGGAAGCCATCGGCCAAATGCTACCGAACGCAACCTACGCCGAGTCTTACCACGAGTACCTGCCAAACAACACCGAAATGAGCATGGTCCTCACGAAAGGTCACTCACGATCGGCCAGCAATGAAAGTGTGTACGAGCTAGTGACGACCACTTCTCGCGTCGAGATCACCTTCATCGATACGGCGGTAAAGAAAATTGAAGATCCCTCCACGATCAACACCACGTCCCAGGGGGAAGAATTGCCCGCCGTTGCGAGCGACAGCACGAACGAAACGGACACACAGTTGGTGTATCTCGAGTCGGAGAACCATCCCGTACTGGTGGATATCTCCGGGGAAGGTACGGCACAGAGTGAAGCCAATGATCGACAGGCGTTCGTGACGATCTCCTGTCTGATGATCACACTTGCCCTACTGCTGTCGGTGGTGGTTTATATGAAGCGGTTGAATAGGAAAACTCTTGCAAAACCTGCTGCTACTGCACCGCCGCCGGTGAAGATTGTGGACGAGGGTGTCCAGACGGGGAACGATACAAATCGTTCGTCTGATCCTCTACCCGATCTGCCTCATCCGACATCTCATAACCCGCCTCACACTTGCAAAACCTGCTGCCACTGCACCGCCGCCGGTGAAGATTGTGGACGAGGGTGTCCAGACGGGGAACGATACAAATCGTTCGTCTGATCCTCTACCCGATCTGCCTCACGTAACGTACACGAGAGTAAAACCGAAGCTGCAAAGGAATGGAGACATCGGTAAGCAACTAGCTGTAGAATATGCTGTTTATTATGACGTTCTCACAAAGAAATTCTCCCCAGAACACTACGACGTCCCGGCGAACAATAGCTTCATCCATCGGGCTAAATCTTCCCCGTACAACTACAACTTTTCGCTCAATCAAAAGCAACCGCCCAGAAAGTATAGTCTTGAGCATATCTACGACGAAATTCAGTATCCACCGCTGGCGGAAGTGACGAACGGCACGACCCAGCCCGATAAGTTGACCGTACAGCTGGATGAGAAGGATGACAGCTACTCCAAGCCGATGGTTCCCACGTAGGTGTTAGGCTTTAGTTTGGTAATTTTTCTTAACGAAATAAACGTGTATTTTGTAATTAAACAAAGAAGATAGTTTGTACCTTTTCTTCTGTATTCGTTGAGCTATTCGCATGAGAACATTTACCGGACATTCTATTGCACTGCGCTTCAGTCTCATCGATCGTTTGTATGAGTTATGAATTTCTATAAGATCCATCAATCAAGCTCTTTACAATTCAACTTCACACATTCCAGTGGGAATTCCGCGCCACTTTTTTGCATTAAACATGTCATCGTGTCGCATTGCGTCAAAGCTGTTCAAGAATGTATGTGTGTGATGGAGCTTAGAACCGCGACAGCACTTTTGCGACTTACCACTCGAAATCCCACCAAGATCAGACCTTAGAATAGCCAATCACATCATACACTACATATGTCGCCCACATTCAACAACGGCTCGGTATGATATCGCCGTCGTTAGACGGCGCTGAGAAGTTTAATCAACCAGTCCGTTTGCTGACCGTTTGTTTTAATCCTTCCGGAACCTTCCGCGTGGTAAGAGTTGAGTTGGAGCTGAGAGAAATTCCACAGAAGTGTATTGTGTTGCTGAAAAGAGCGTCACGTCATGGAAGGTTTTAGGTGGTGCCTACTGGTCGGTTTAGCATTGGTGTGTCAGTTTGGGCTCGCACCCGGACAGGAAGGTGTTAAGACATGGCGCAAGGGAGGCGGTCAAGTAGCATCCCAACCCACGTTTGGGAATGAAAGTTTTATCGGGCTGGAACCTGCACGGCCGAACGCGACCGTTATGAATCTACACCGATCGAATGAATCGGTTAGTGCTCTTGATCGCTTCATGAACAAAACCAAGTTGCAGATTCCGGCCGGTGTGTGCTTTGAGGAAGTGCCAACAGTGTCGCTATTGAAGTACAACCCTCGGGGAGATGTACCGCAAGGCAATGGAGTAAGTTTGATCTAGACCTCTTAATAGAATTGTTTATTAAACTCTTTCCGTCACTGTATTTCCCAGTCAAATCCTTCCCTAAGCCGCATCCAGGTTTGTTGTCACGGATATGAGCGTAACGTTCACAACTTCCGTAAGTGTGAGCCCGTATGCGAGGAACCGTGCCTGAATGGGCTGTGCGTTGGGCCGAACACTTGTGAGTGCTATCCGGACTTTGTACGGAATGTCCAAGGACGGTGCGTTCCGACGTGCCCGATCGGATGTGATCATGGAGATTGTGTGGTCGGTACGGGCGAGTGTCGCTGCCACGAGGGTTACGAGTTGGATTCTACTAGCGGCAAGTTGTGCGTTCCCAAGTGTACCGGAGGCTGTGGTGAGGGACGTTGTGTGGATGTGGAGCGATGCGAATGTGGAGAAGGATATTCGTTCGATCCGAAACACAAATGTGCTCCGCACTGTGATGGAGGCTGCCTGAATGGACGATGCATTGCACCGGGAGTTTGCAAGTGTGAGGCGGGTTATGAGATGTCGGAGGTAGGCTGTGAGCCGGTTTGCAGCAAGTGAGTAAATGTGTGTGCAAGTAAGCTTCAGATCAGTTTTATAGTTGAATTCTGTTACAGTGGTTGCTTCCATGGCGTTTGTACCGCACCGGAAACGTGCTCCTGTAAGCCAGGATTTCAGAAGGTTGGTGAGCAATGCATCGCTACCTGTGACCGTCCTTGTCTTAATGGCGAGTGCACAGGACCGAATGTATGCAGTTGCAAACGAGGCTACGTTCTCGACGAGGCAAATCCCTTCCAGTGAGTGTACATCGACAAACAAAAATCTTTTGTACAATTTGTGATCGTCTCTCTCTCTCTGTCTGTCTCTCTCTCTCTCTCTCTCTCTCTCTCTCTCTATCTCTCTCGCTCTCTCTTGCTTTGCAGTTGCATTCCGCACTGTCCCAACGGTTGTCCGAATGGTGTCTGCTCGGGCCCCAACATGTGCCTCTGCAATGCAGGATACGTGAAGGATCGTTCGCTGAAAGGAAGCCAAGCATGCGTCAAACGCTTCGATGGAGTAAAATCATAAACATAAGTACCGATAACGTACCATATGCTAGATAGGATTCGTTTGCAAACCGAACGCCATAACCGAAGTCGACGATTTTGCGTTGCATTGCGCCATCGTTGCTGTATTTGATAGCGCTTATCGCAAGCGTTTGTACAGTGTAGCATGCAAAAGAAAAATAATGCATGGGTAATTAATGCAAAGCAATTGTGCTAATTGTTATGTGTTTTTAATCATTATTTATGACGTTGGTGTAATCAGGAAAGAAATTAAAATGCTGAGAAAAATAATGAGAAAAAGTGGACAAGAATTTTGCGGAATTGGTAGGAAACATCAACCATGATTTTTGAATAGCCTTTCAAATTATAACTGCTCGTTGACAGTCTTTTTCCAGATTTTATTAATTTTATTTCATTTTTTTTTTCATTTCTGAAAAAGAAATGTTTGAAAAACGCTTTTGAAATTATTTCCAAATTTAAGTGCACCTACAAATGCAACGCTCTAATGACAAACTCAACTGGCTGTTTGACACTAAACATGACCTCCATGATGCAAATATGCCGACTCCGTCTAATGCCTCCAAAAACCGGTACTGCATGGCACCCAAACACTTGACTGGCTCCTTATTCCAGATGGCTCCACCACTCCAAGCCATCCAGTGGTCCAGCGTACGACGTGCGACGTGCGCAATGTAGTTGTTTTCTTACCCATCGCACCAACATAAATCCATTATTTATAAACATATCTCTCAACGACGCTCAAACTCTACGCACGACATAATGAATCGTAACGCAAAGTGTTAGCTTTCCAGAAGTGTGAGATTTCTTATCGGAATGGTGTAAGCAACCGCCACATGCGGTCGATGCGGTTAAAAAGGGCTCTTTCCCCCCTAGTAACAATGCTTTATCTCAAGATCATTGTGACGGGTGCTGTGCTGCTCCTGGGAATCCTTTCAACCGCAACCGTTAATGCGGCTTGCTCCAAAACGATCGTGTAAGTGGCTGAGTGGCCCTGTGACCGCACAAACGGTGTGATAAGTAACAGTCTTTTTCTCTAACGCTACAGGAAAACGAGGGTGGAAGTTAAGAATGGAAAACGGGTGACGGTGATCGATCAGCCGTGCTGCAAGGGATATAAACGGGTGAAGGTACGCTGTGTCCCGATCTGTTCGCTGACCTGTGAGAATGCCAAGTGCACTGCACCGGATGTATGCACCTGCAACGCTGGTTACGAGAAGCTGTCAGACCATCGGTAAGTAAGAAGACCCTTAAGGCGGAAGTGGCACCACCGACACAAAACGGGGTGAGACATTTCGCAGTGATTCCTCTTTGTGCATCACTCTTATCAGACACTTTCTTCTATTCTTCACGATCTTCCTTCCTTTCCTTTCGACACTTACAGATGCATTCCGCACTGCAGCGATTGCGATAATGGTATCTGCACGAAGCCTGGCTACTGCCAATGCCATACCGGGTATACCCGAGCCGACAATGGCACGTGTGTGGCTGAGTGCAACAACTGTGCGAATGGGTTCTGTTTGCTGCCAGATGCGTGCCAATGCTATGACGGTTACGAACTGCAAGAACTCGACGAGCAACGCTCCTGTCGACCCGTGTGCGATGGCGGCTGTCTCAATGGACAGTGTGTCGCACCGGATGAGTGTCTGTGTGGCGATGGATACACCCTTTCGCAGTATGGTGAATGCCTTCCTCCGACATCACCTGCACCACGCTGCCCGGAAGGATATGTGGATGATGGCATCGGTTGCAGTCCAGTGTGCTCGGAGCCCTGTCAGAATGGGACCTGTGTTGCACCGGAACAGTGCGAATGTTTTCCTGGATACTCGTCCGATAACTCCAGTTCCCCGTTCGTATGTCAACCGGTGTGCAATGGTGGTTGCGCCAATGGAGATTGCATAGCACCAGGCGTTTGCATTTGTCACGCACAGTACGGCAAAATCGGTGACGATTGTATACCGCTGTGTGAACGGTGCTCCCTGGGACATTGTGTGCAACCGAATGTGTGCGTTTGTGATCGTGGCTATCGGTTGATCGACGGTGACTGTGAACCGATCTGCGAAACGGAGTGTATTAATGCGATCTGTACAGGGCCGAATGCGTGCACCTGTCTGCCGGGATACAATTACACCGATATTAATGCACTTTTCGATTGTTTGCCTGTTTGTGAGCAAGAATGCATCAACGGACGGTGTGTGGCACCGGATAGGTGTGAGTGCAATAAGGGTGAGTTGCTTGAGAGTTTTTAAAGTAAATCCGTTTCATATTGCTAAGTTTAGTGCGCAGTTTAACACAGTTTTTTTAATAATTGCGTGATTGGTGCCATTTTCTTCCGCTTCTAGGATACGTGCCAGATGAGGAGAACTCGTGCATCCATCCGAACGATCTTTGCCGCATGAAGTGTACGAACGGACATTGCAACGGTGCCGAATGTATATGTGATGCGGGATACCTGAAACATCCCACCGACGGGCATTGCGAGAAAACCTGACCCTTAAGGCGGAAGTGGCACCACCGACACAAAACGGGGTGAGACATTTCGCAGTGATTCCTCTTTGTGCATCACTCTTATCAGACACTTTCTTCTATTCTTCACGATCTTCCTTCCTTTCCTTTCGACACTTACAGATGCATTCCGCACTGCAGCGATTGCGATAATGGTATCTGCACGAAGCCTGGCTACTGCCAATGCCATACCGGGTATACCCGAGCCGACAATGGCACGTGTGTGGCTGAGTGCAACAACTGTGCGAATGGGTTCTGTTTGCTGCCAGATGCGTGCCAATGCTATGACGGTTACGAACTGCAAGAACTCGACGAGCAACGCTCCTGTCGACCCGTGTGCGATGGCGGCTGTCTCAATGGACAGTGTGTCGCACCGGATGAGTGTCTGTGTGGCGATGGATACACCCTTTCGCAGTATGGTGAATGCCTTCCTCCGACATCACCTGCACCACGCTGCCCGGAAGGATATGTGGATGATGGCATCGGTTGCAGTCCAGTGTGCTCGGAGCACTGTCAGAATGGGACCTGTGTTGCACCGGAACAGTGCGAATGTTTTCCTGGATACTCGTCCGATAACTCCAGTTCCCCGTTCGTATGTCAACCGGTGTGCAATGGTGGTTGCGCCAATGGAGATTGCATAGCACCAGGCGTTTGCATTTGTCACGCACAGTACGGCAAAATCGGTGACGATTGTATACCGCTGTGTGAACGGTGCTCCCTGGGACATTGTGTGCAACCGAATGTATGTGTTTGTGATCGTGGCTATCGGTTGATCGACGGTGACTGTGAACCGATCTGCGAAACGGAGTGTATTAATGCGATCTGTACAGGGCCGAATGCGTGCACCTGTCTGCCGGGATACAATTACACCGATATTAATGCACTTTTCGATTGTTTGCCTGTTTGTGAGCAAGAATGCATCAACGGACGGTGTGTGGCACCGGATAGGTGTGAGTGCAATAAGGGTGAGTTGCTTGAGAGTTTTTAAAGTAAATCCGTTTCATATTGCTAAGTTTAGTGCGCAGTTTAACACAGTTTTTTTAATAATTGCGTGATTGGTGCCATTTTCTTCCGCTTCTAGGATACGTGCCAGATGAGGAGAACTCGTGCATCCATCCGAACGATCTTTGCCGCATGAAGTGTACGAACGGACATTGCAACGGTGCCGAATGTATATGTGATGCGGGATACCTGAAACATCCCACCGACGGGCATTGCGAGAAAACCTGCCCGAATGGATGCACATTCGGTGATTGTAATGGTGGCGAGTGTTTCTGTCACGATGGGTACCGTTTGTCGCTGGACAATGCGTCCGTGTGTGAACCGATCTGTGGTGAAGACTATGACTATAGCAGTGCTGGCTGCATCAATGGCCGATGCATCAGGCCAAATGTGTGCCAGTGTGAGGAAGGCTATGAGTTTGTGGATGCCAACCAAACACGCTGCGAGTCGGTGGAAGAGATCGCACGTCAACGGTTGGCTCAGGAACGAATGGCCGAGTGTCGTAGAAGCTGTCGGAATGGGAAGTGTCGTGCGGGTGAGTGCCGCTGTAACGAGGGATTTGCTCATCCGGAAGGAAATACGCTCAGCTGTAAGCCTGTGTGTATGGAACCGTGTCGGAACGGAACCTGTGTACGTCCGGATCAGTGTGAGTGTAAAACAGGCTTCGTGTTTGTCGACGGTAGCCAAAGCCACTGTCGATCAGAGGAAGAATTATTACGGGAAGCGTATGAACGGTGTAAGGGTCGGTGTCGGAATGGAGATTGCCACGGTGATCAGTGCTTCTGTATGCTAGGATACAAAGCATCCGATCTGGATCCATACGACTGTCAACCGGTTTGCGAACGACCCTGTGTTAATGGAACGTGCGCCGGAAATGATCGTTGCCATTGCTGGGAGGGTTATGGTCTGAACGATGAGGATAATCACATTTGCAACCCGATCTGTTCGACTTCATGCATCAATGGGGATTGCGTTGGTCCGGAACTGTGTGAATGTTACGCAGGATTCATCCTGGCTGAGAATAGTAACAGCGTTTGCGTCAAGGAGGAAACGCCCGAGGAACGATCTGCCCGTCTACGTCAGCTAACATGCGAACGGGAATGTTCGAACGGGTGGTGTGAACAGGGCGAGTGTCGTTGTGTGCAGGGTTTCTATCATGAAAATGGTAACACTTTCCGGTGTGAACCGTACTGTGAGCGGCCCTGCGAAATGGGTCGCTGTATTGGGAACGATACGTGCGAGTGTCTCGTGCGGCATGAGCTCGTCGAACCGTTCGTATGTGGTCCCATCTGCAGTGAGGATTGTGTACGAGGATACTGTGCAGCGCCAGACGTCTGTCACTGTCACGACGGTTACGAAATGGTCAATGGATCGAGCAGCGTGTGCGAACCGGTGTGTGGCGAGGAAGGCTGTACGAATGGTGTTTGTGTGGGACCGAATGAATGCAGCTGTCTGGATGGATACTACCAGGATCAGGACGACCCACTGCTATGTCACCGAGAGCTGAGCGTTATACAACAAATGTCTGATCAAAGGTATAAAAATCGATGCAGTGATATCGTTAACCATTTTAACGAGTCAACTCCTTCCTATCTTCCACTCCACAGCAACTCGGGCGGGGAATATTACAAAATGTCCTACATTCACTACTTCATCCCGGTGATTGCTGCCGTAGCACTGATTGTAGCCGTCCTAATCGTGAAGATGATCGTACGCAACCGGCAGAAGGATTATCACGTCGGCAAGCTCGGTAATGTACAGCGACGTCGCAAGTCGGCGACGGGTAACAAAAGGACCAGCAAGCGCGACACCACCAACCGTACCACCGATTATAACGATTACAATCTGGTCGTTCTCTTCCCTACAGAGAGCAAGGAAAACTGTGTCTACTTCATGCCGAAACCGGACTCCAAGACGAACGAGCTCACAAAATTGAATCTCGAAATTGAAACCATCTGAAACATACACACTCACACCGGCTTGGGGATCTTGGAAATCAAGCGAACCAACGTACGGTAAGCTTATCTTCCAATTCGCTACACGCTCCTAACACGGCTCGGGTGGGAGACTTTTGGACCTTACCATTGGGACAGGCGAGACACGCACCAGTTTTCCAATTTTGCCTCTGTAAATATGTGTACCAATGTCGCTTCTTAGGAAGTGACTTCAATATATCAGTTAAGATTAATTAGATAGTAAAAATGTAGTAAAGCCCGGTAAAAACGAAGCATGGTTCGGTTAGCACAAATTATGAGGAATAAAGTGAAACATTTCTTAAAAATTTACTTCTTTCTTTCATCGCATGTACTTCGCACTAAATCAACAGATATTTAGCATTCGTTTAAAAGACCAGCAAATTAGCTTTAGTATTCTGCTTTGCTTCAACTTTAATAAATAAGCCTAAAAATGTATCCTACAAGGCGATCAAGCAGCTTTGGCAGTCTAGATCCTGCACTGGCGAGTGATAATGGGATGAATACTGGAAGTAAAGAAGATACGATAGATGTTGAGATCATCCTTCTTAATTCCTATACTCTGTTAACTACACGTACCTGATCGTACACTGATCAGCTGCTAATTGATGTCTGTTTCCATTGAGTTCCTCCTTTTCATGCATTTGTACACCAAAACAGCCGCTGTGACGATCAGAATTGTTGCACAAATGACTGCCGCAATAATGATCCATTGATCACGATCAATTCCCGACAATAGGCTTGATCCTGCCAGTTGGATCGGTTCTGGCTGTGCTATGCTTTCGTTTTTCGATTCGGGTACTGTTTCACTCTCCACTACCAACTGCTGCATGGCCTGATCGAGCAACTTTACCTTATCAACCGTACTCAGATTGATGCAGGTTCCATCGACAGCAACGGCTCCAGAATCGCAAACACATTCACCCGTTGCCGGTACTGGTCGGAATCCTTCAGGGCAGTTTAACGGCTCTATTCTATCGCTTTGCTCGTCATCATCTTCCTCATCCTCTTCCTCATCATCTTCGGCAGCAAATCGACTTCGAATGAAAAGGTCCTCCACTTCAGCTTGTGCTTCGACGCAGATGTGACCATGGCGCAGAAGTGTTCCCGTCTCACAGAAACAACGACCATCAATGCACTCACCATTTACGCATCCCGGATTGCACGTGCGCTCACAATTTCCTTGCTCATTAAGGATCAATCCGTTCTCACACTCACAAATGTTGGGTTTTGCACAATATGATCCCTTTCCGCATGGTTCTTCGCAGTAAGGTTCACATTGGCCCTCCAACGTTTCGTCGTATCCTGGTAAACAAACGCATACATCCGGTTCGGTGCAGATTCCGTTGGTGCAATCGCCACTGCACACCGGTTTACAGTACACTATAGATTCCGGACCAATAGCCAACTGATATCCCTGGTAGCAAGAGCACACATTGTTGTCAATACATTCACCATGCGCACAGTTCACGTACAGTTCATCGCACACTGGCTCTGGAGTAGGAGTTGTGGGACATTCCGGAGGTGGCATGGTTGCACAAATCACGTCAGGACACGATTGTATCGGTGGGCAAGTTATTGGCACTATAGGAGGTGCCCTGGTCGTTGCTTTGGTTGGAGGTACCGTAGGACAAACCACCTTTGGGCATGGTGTCGGAGGAGGAAGAGATGGAGGACACGTTACATTACATACAGGTGGCTTGATCTCTGGACAGTTGGGTTTCGGACAATCTTTCGTTTCGTCGCAAACACATCCATGGGACGCATTTTCCACCTCGTAGATAATGACATCCTTACCACACTCGACCGGTTCCGGCATGAGTTCACACGTTTGTCTGCCCAGTTGATCGATTGTGGAGTAAAAATCATCGAAACATCTACAAACGTTAGGCCCACCGCATATGCCAAAAGTGCAGTTCACTACGTCGGGATCACAATACGGTGCACACTCGAAGCGCGATTCCTCCAGTGACTCTGGGTCTTCGATCGGTGCATATCCTTCTAGACATTGACACATATTCGGCGCAATGCAAATACCATTCAAACATGCCGGTACACACACGGGCTCACATTGATCCGATTCTACCCGATACTCGTACCCGTCGTTGCACAGACACTCGTTCGGTGCTAGGCAGCGTCCATTAGCACATCCACTGGCACATACTGGAACACATTCAGCTGGTCCACCGTTCATTGGAACCCGCAAGTAGTATCCCTCCACACACTGGCACTGATTTGCACCGAGACAAACTCCATTATAGCAATCGACCACATTCGGGTCACAACTTGCCTCACAACGGTCACTCTCGGGAGTACGAACGAATCCCGCATTACACACGCAAGTGTTCGGTGCAATGCAGGCTCCATTGTTGCATCCATCAGCACACATAGGTTCGCAGATCGAATGGAATTGCGGCGAGGGTTGGTAGCCCGGATGACATTCGCAACGACCCTCCTCCACACAGTAACCATTGACGCAATGTTCCCGACAGGTGACCGGTTCACACAGCATCCGTCCATTCCGGATGGCAAGCGTATAACCCTCGTTACACTCGCAAACGTTAGGCTGCGTACAGCGACCATTAGAACAGTCCACCAAACTGTCCTCGCAGATCGGCTCGCACACACTAGTACTGTTGTTTGCGAATCGATGGCCAGCCAGACATTGGCACACGTTCGGCCGGATGCAGTAAGCGTTAACGCATTTGTTTTTGCAGTACGGTGTACAGATGGAAGATTTGGAATTTGGTGCTGTAAAAAATGGACAAAACCAAATCATTCATATAAATATCCTCATAGGATACACGAACAGCCACGATCACGAGCGATCTACTTACAGCTTGAAGTGGCAACATAACCCTTATGGCATTCACAATGATCTGGTGCTACACATCGTCCATTAGAACAGCCTTTCGAGCATTTGGGCTCACATACGTTCCTACTGTTTTCACTCTTGATGTAACCTTTATAGAGAATTGATAAAAATAATAGATATCAACCCTGAAATCCACCAAAACCATCACTTCTTTCTACACACCTTTCTTACAGTCACAAACATCCGGTGCGACACAAATTCCATGCACACATGGCTTCGAACAGTATGGCACACATTTTCGACCCGTCTTTGGATCCAACTGATAACCTTCCCGACATTGGCATTGATTCCCACCAATGCAGACTCCATTCTCACAAGGCTCGCTACAAAACGGTTCACAAAAACCGATTGTTTCGTTGTACAGGAATCCTTCAGCACAATCACAAACTCCAGAACCAGAGCACACTCCATTCACGCATCCATTACGACAATCTGGAACGCATACATGTGGCGATTGTTCATCCCGAGGACGAAAGTTTCTATGGCACAGACATATGTTTGGTGCCACGCAGTCTCCATTGACGCAGGGTTCGGAGCAGCTTGGAATGCACACAGCCTCATCGTTCTCAGCAGGACCATATCCACCGCCACAGCTACATTTACCCGGAGCAATACATTGTCCTCCCTGGCAAGGTTTTAGGCACACCGGGACACAGTGATTGCTATCATCTAGCTCGTACCCTTCATAACAGGCACATTGATGCGGTCCAATACAGTTACCATTCGCACATCCTTCGGGACAAACGGGTTTACAGGTGAAATTTGATTGCGTTGAAAGTGTATATCCTGAAAAAAGGAAGCAAATAAAGACTTGAATGAAGGACAATTCACCAATAATCTTCCCAAGCACAGACTCAGGGTTTCCAATTTTTCTGTGCCATAAGTTTAATAAATATTACACAAGTACACAAATATTGGTAATCATTTAATCTGGAACAGTCAAGCGTCTGAAATATGTTTTCAGTTGGCTAAGTAAATGTGATTCTTCTTCTTCTCTGGCACTACAACCTCTGTAGGTCTTGGCCTGCTATTTCTAGCTTTCCATGACTAGTGTTTCTACCCATAGCAGAATAGTCAATTCTGCGTACGGGGAGGCGGTCCGCCGGGATTCGAACCCCGGTCCTGCCGTGTGAAGACCGGCACCGGTGACTTAAAGAATTCGGTTGATCGTTTCGAAAAAACGCTGATCGCAATTGACTAAAGACAAAATAAAATCATAAAACTTTCTTATCTAAAATGTAGGCGTCATAGGCATCAACCTAGAATTCTTCTGTATCCTTGTGGATAGTTCACCTCCTGAAGATTTCTTTTTTCTCCTAATCTATCAAAAGCGTCTGTTCAGCTATAGAATTCGTAGAATACATAATGTGTAGAATAAACCGAAAATCTCAGGACTTTATGCAATATGGACGCCTGAACATGGACTACGCACACTAACCTGCCTCACACTGGCACACATTGGGCAGCACGCAAACGCCATGGACACATTCTTCCGCACAGTGTGGAACGCAAGCATTCCCATCATTCGGATCCGGTCGATATCCCACATCACACTCGCAGACATCATCGACACATCGTCCAAATCGGCATGTGCGATCACACTTTCGACGACAGGATCCACTAGATGGATCTCGCTCGAAACCTGCATCACAAAGGCACACGTTCGGAGCAACACATTGACCATTTTCACACGATACTTCACAAACAGGCTCACAGCTATAAAGCAATCAGAAACAATAGAAGCATACCACAAGGATTACAATTCAACACCTAAGCCCGTGATTACATGCGATCTTCTTACCGATATTCGCTATCTTTCTTATAACCACTGTAGCAATCACACGTGTTCGGTGCGACACATTCCCCAAATATGCAATTTAACCGACAGGATGGCATACACTCGTCCCCGACTGCATGGTACCCATCGCAACAGGCCCGCTTTTTGTGTACATCGTAATCTATCTGTAAAAAGATTCGGATGTTAGGTAAAACTTGTTTTCACTTGCTGAGACTGGCTCACACACTCACAGAACAACTCAACGAATCCACCATGATCGGTATGCGCATGGGATGCTCACTGAACATGCAGTAGTACGTTCCTTCACCGAACTTTATGATCTGGCTTTTATTTTCCACCAGCTTCGGCACTCTGGAATACATTCAACCAAGCAAGTAAACGTAAGAGCACCACACTTTTTCGGCCATGAAATGTATCAAAAAATCGACGAAATCTTTACATACTTTTCCTCTTCATAGCACAACTTTTCAACGGCCATCACAGACGAAACTGTTTGCTGGAACGCAACCAAAACCAGACACCAAGAACACACAACCACCGACAAAGGGATCCGCCTGGAAAAAGCGGAATTCCAAAATTGCCCCATTGCCAGAACTTTACCAAACGGCATAGAACCTCTCCAGAATGCGTGATCGTGCTTCGACCCCCAATACGTTACTGAACTGTCCCGGCGAACATTTGCTCATAACGCAGCTTCGTACACGACAATTTAGCATCGACGGGAAGCTTCTGGGCAAACGGGAAAATTCGACCTCAAGAATGCGCGTATCAGCAGAATCGGTTGTTTGAGGAAAGAAAAACAGCTAAATCAATTTTTCGTTTTTTCTCAAGAGGAGAATGGTACTAACGCATTAGAAAAAAACAGCATCCCACTTGACCGTTGACCAGTGTTTAGTCAACCGTCACCAGATTGGTTATCGGTTGAGGTTGAGAATTACGAAATTGTCGATGAGCGCAGCGGGCCATGCCCTCAACCCTTGTTAGTTCGTGTAATCTTAATTGCTTTTTTCGTTCGGTAGGATCGGTTCGTAAGATCGGTTTTCTGGCCATGAAGTGAGCGTGGTGTTGTGCTGGATTGAGTAATCTTGGTTCGCGGTCCAAGAGTTGAGGATCAGTGTGGTTTCAGAAGATCGGGACCCTTTTCCTACTCACACTGTAAGTACATCTTCCATTCTTTTAAATTTAATTGTGCGCTGAGGATAACTGATGTGCTAAATAGGAACTGATATCCACCAAGTGTAGCATTGAAATCTTTTGAATTACGTTTATTACAAGTGAAAAGATTGTTGGTTATTGTAATCTGCGTGATGAATGTGATCGTTTTTGGACAAAAAGAACGTGACGATTGCAATGAATGAAGCATCATAAATTCTGGTGATAAGACCCTCGCTGTCTATTTCCGTTTCTAATAAGAAGCAAAAACAACACATTACAGATTGATCGCGATATGCACGAGCATTGGCGTCATAATAGCAATGAACAGAATCGACGCATAAATAACAAATTCTATCACCAGGATGCTATGCAGGAATGTAACGATTCTATTTAGCACCGGAAAATGTTCAATGACAATCACCAATCGTGTTTGGATTGGTATACTAGACGCGATGAGGGATGCTCAGGGCAACGCTTATCACACGACCCACGACCGGTACATGTGTATGTAGGTCAGCACCATGACTAACAAGACGCTAATCGGTACGAAGATGAATTTGTTCTTGTGTTTTGAAAATCAGTTACAACGGTTGTCGTCCATTGCGGTTGATGAAACTGATAATGTTTCTACAATTTGTACTGTCTTTTTTCGATAATCGGACAAAAATTCTGTGGATGATTCTGGAAAAGGCTCAATTTGCATGGTTGTACAGTTAGCGAGTGCGATAGTTTTAAGTTGATTTGTTTGAAATTTATTACAGCTTCACAGCTACTCCTTATCAAGAGACAAAGTGTTAGCGATGATTTCAGTTTGTTTTTCGTTTAAAATTTGCATTGCGTTTGCGTTGCCTGTACGCAACCGACCAGGTCTTCGGTTGTCGTGAGTAGCTAAATGTTTCTTTAGATCGTTGCTCGAAAAGAAGGAATATTCGCACAGCTTGCAAGGATACTTTCGTTCCCCACGGTGATACTTTAGATGTTGGTTCAGCCGAGCACTGAAAATGGGAACAATCAAACATGTTACGCCGGTAATACAGAAAGAATCGCTTTGCTTACTTGGAAACAAATAGTTGATCACAAAAACTGCAAGAATATTTCTTCTCTCCATGAGTATCCTTCTTATGGTATCCGAGACTGCGCTTCGAGCGTAACACTTTTCCACAAACATCGCAACAATGTGATTCACCGTTATGGACGTTTCGGTAGTGATGCAATAGTAGCTGCTTGCAGTGAAAACTTTGCTCACATCCTCGCTCGCATACCAGGGGCCGCAAACCGAGATGCACATTTCGATGTCCTTCCAGTCTCGTTTTGGGCAAGCTTTTGTGACAAATATCGCACTCGAGTAGCTGCTTGCGGTACGTTTGCTTACAGTCGTAAATATAGCGCTTTTTACCTTTGGAGGATGTGACAATTGCTTGGAATCTTTTAACAGCACTGATTGGAACGGCGTTCGAATCTTCTTTTGTGGACAAGTTTTCTGAAGAGTACTCAACATCATTGCTCTGTTGTTGTGTGTTTTGAGGATTATGTGCCTCCACTCTGGAAACAACCCGTACAGCGTCTTCGGACAGATTGTTGAATAGATGCTATACTTCTAAACATCGTTCGCGATAGTCTCGGAAAGCACCCAACGTTGTGCAGCAATCTTGACAAACTTTCGATGAGTGGCTGCCGGATTTCGTTACCTAGAATTAATACACCGAATTAGATTGGTAGCATACCTTGGACATCAAATTATATGTTTAACAGGCTTACCGTGATTGAGAGCAACGTAGCTATCAGGCCGCTCAAATCGGTTACGGAAAATATGTCCAACAAAGAGGATGCACTGAGGCACAATCGGCACACTTCATGAGTTTTTGCAGCCATCACGTTTACGAATTGAACCAGGAATACGTTCACCTGCACGAACAGCTGTTCACCGGTAAACAATGCGAAACGTGCTGAGCACCGAAGGGTTTGTTTATGTTTGGAAGCGGCCAACAAATGTCAATGACGTCATTGAACTTTTTTTTTTGCGGATAATATTTAGATTTAAATTTAGCATGAACAATGTGCATGTAGAGCCCAAATAAAAAGCAACATTCGATCTCTTGCTTCTTTGCCAAGTGGCACTCCGTACGGCTGTCTCCAACTCGTGAGGAACAGTTTCTTCTGTGTTCTGGTTATCGCGCGCCAAATATTCAAGTACGGAGCAGGATCTTGCTTCCGAATGTGTTTGATATTGCCTCTAGTAGAAACCTTCCTCTCTCTACGGGTCTCTCGGCTTCGTACCATTGTATTACAAGATATTTTGTTGATATGAACCAAATAAATTTAGTTTTATAATAATATTTCCACAAAGAAAATCAAGAACAAAACACACCGCACGATTAGCACACCTTTCCAATGTAGACTTTGTGCACAACTGTCATTGTCCCTGTTTGTTGACGTTAACAGCTGTCAGATGAAAATCTCCGTCGTGTCACTTTTGTGGATGCAATAAATAGACAACTTATTTACTAGCAACTTTCTTCGCTGGCACTTTTCGATGTGCTTGTACAAGAAATAGGGATTTTATTTGCGAAATTAACAATACCCAACGGTGCAGAGTGTAATTGTGTACAGGAAATTGTAACGTCCTTGCAGAAACAAACAAAGTTTGCCCGTTCAGGATGGGAATGAACGTGAGTCGCCAGGTGGACCTAACAGAGAACGAGTATCTGCAGCGTTTTGTCGGCAAAACACACGTTCCTGCTTACGATGACGATTTTTGGAATAACTTCCTGCAATACCACATCAATCTACCAACAAGCAGGTAAATGTTTTTTTTTTTGTTGTACCCCTTCTGTCCGTACGTAAGCAATTGATGAATAATTTTGTTGTTTTAGCGAGGAACAATTGAGTCTGGATTTGCGGCTGGAATCGCTCTGTCAGAGCTTTATCAGCCACAATCTACACACCGGTAACTTTGGCTCGTTGATAAACGTTTTCCGGCTGAAAGTGTCTGAGCTGCTAACACTGTCCGATACCGAAAGGTGGGTAAATAATTTGCGGAAGACTGTAGCTAAAGGTATCTGAAAGGAGTAAAATGAATCATCCTTATATTTTAGTAACGTTCACATATGGCACGCCTTCAACGCTCTGTTTATAATACGATGCTTGGTCAAGTACATGATCGAGACCGGATCGGAGTATCAGCTGTTACAGCACTTCGAAGCGCTACCTGTCCAAGCGGCAGATAATGATACGACACCGAACGAGCATTATTCGGCTGGTACAAGTCAAACCGCTATCCCTATGGATGTCCGAGTGGTAGAGGAAACGAAGGCGGCCGTTGCCAAGCTTGTCGATGGCACAAAGTTTGAAACGTTTCTTGAGGCGCTGGTGAACATTATTGTTGTCATACCGGTGAAGTATGTCCTTCGTATGTCGCTTACGTGCGATACCATCTTTTACCGGTTGTATTTGTGCTTTGTGCTTTCAGAGAATTCACATATCACCTTCACCTGGAGGCGGTAAACTGCATGATTATTTTGCTCTCGGTCAGCCTATTTTCCCAGCAAACGATGGAGAAATCCACCATCTACCGTACGATCTACCGTTGCCAGCATGCAAACACTCTCATGAGTGCGCTGTTGCATTTTCTAAGCCGCATGAGTCAAGCACCCCAGACAATGTTCGGTTTTGGAACCGGAGGATCGTTTGTGTTCGGTATCGCGGAATCGCTTTGGTCGATACTAACCTTCGCCCGCAAACAACCGGACATACTGACCGCTCATGATCTTCCTACCGCTTTCCGGGAGCACTACCCGTTGGCGAACCAGAGTTTGTTGCTGATTCTGATCCTTACCAATCACCACGCGACGAAAGATAATCCGTATCGGATAAGTTTGTTTGGATGTTCCGATTCGCAAGGTAAATGAAAGGCAAATGTTCGCTGCCATTTGGTATTAACCTTTTTGTTTTGTTTTCCTGTCAAGACTCTCCCAAAGAGGATCCGGCAACGTTCAAGATAGACTTTTCCTCCCTGTACAACACCCTGTGCCGAATAGTGACTATCGATCAGGCAACCTTGCTGCTCTATCTGCTGCTCTACCGAAACCAAAGATTCCAGAAGTACGTGATGGCACAACAGAACCTTCAGCAGCTTGTAAGTTAGCTTGTGATGCTTTGGTAAATAGGATCTAATTTTCAATCTGCATTTCCGTTTGTCTGCTTTAAGGTTATTCCCATCCTGCAAACCTTGTACAATGCGCCCGATAGTACTTCACATCACATTTACATGTCGCTGATAGTTTTGCTCATTCTTAGCGAGGATGACAACTTCAACAAGAGCGTACATCAGATTGTAAGCAGTTATAGTTGCATCCTTAGTAGAATGTAATTCACAATTACTCTGGCTTTTTTTTAGATGTTAAAGAACATTACCTGGTACACGGAGCGTTCGATCAGTGAGATCTCCCTCGGTGGGCTGCTGATACTAGTCGTGATTAGGACGATTCAGTACAACATGCTAAAGATGAGAGATAAGTACTTGCACACCAACTGTCTCGCAGCGTTGGCCAACATGTCCGGCCAGTTCCAATCACTGCATCCGTACGTTGCTCAGCGTTTGGTTAGTTTGTTCGAAACCTTAGCAAAGAAGCATGCACGGCTAGACCAGCAGCTGAAACAACCAAATGGTCCGAATGGTGAGCCGGACGTTACCATACCGATCGGTGGTGGACTAACGTCCGAAGACATGGTAAGTATGGAATGGCAATTTGTGCGTTAAGCATTTCGAGTGTATGATAAGCTCACTTAAATCCCGTATAGTTGCAGGATTTGTCCGTGTTGGAGGAGGTGCTGCGCATGGTGCTGGAAATTCTAAATTCCTGTTTGTCGCATCAATTAGTGTACTGTCCCAATCTGGTTTACACTTTGCTGTACAAACGCAACGTCTTCGAGGCCTTCCGAAGTCATTCGGCATTTCAGGACATTATACAGAACATAGACATGGTAAGGAGGCAGTCATGAATACATCCAATAGATGAAACTAATTTCAATGATTGTCTTTTATTTTAAGGTGGTTGGATTCTTTTCCTCCCGACTGCAACGAGTGCAAGAGCAGCGGGGCGAGCTGGGCGTCAACGAAGTGCTAGAAGTAATTTCGAAAGGCGCTAGCCAGTGGTCGAGTGACCGTTTGCGGGTATGTTGACTCCTATTAGTATCCTTCCAACCATTACACAGAACTACATTTTTTCGCTTTTGCTCATTCGGCCAGAAATTCCCCGACCTTAAATTCAAGTACGTCGAGGAGGACGCACCGGAAGAATTCTTCATCCCTTACGTCTGGACGCTCGTATGCAAGGCTGGCTGTGTGCATTTTAATTCCGAAACGATAAAGGGCGTTAGTGCGGAGATCGTTTGTTAACATTACCGTTTGTTGTCGTCCCAAGCCTGTCAACCGTTTTCCGGTAGTTTCCAAATTCGCTTCGTTCCAGCTGTTTGCCCTTCCTTCCGCACAAAAATGTGAACCGTGTAGCAAAAGACAATATGAGGGACTTTACGTTCCTATACTAGATTAACGTTACTTAATTTATGCAATGTTTTATTGATCATTTAACGGTATGTTCTGCTACGTCTCGATTGTTTGTGGTCTGCGCTTTAGTTTGTTTTGCAATAGCTATTGTAAAGGATGCATTCCCATAGAAGATGCTATATTTTTTATATGTTCTATTTTATTTAATGATTCTTTGCGTACACTTTTTGTTTTTGTTGCGAACGGAGTTTGGTATTCGGAGCTCAATGTTGTAAACCAGCCCCAGAATCCGGTACCGATTATTAATTTGCAGAATGATATTGGTGGAAGACTTAAAAGCGATTAGCTACAAAAAAACCGGCAATAATAACAGTAAGCGTTTGTGTAAACACAACAACTGGTTCTAAACAAAGTCGTAGCGCAAGCAACTTCGGCCCTATGTCTAACGAAGAGTGTGAATAATGAAACTACTGTGTGTGATATGCTCTACACGGGAAGCCGTTGATTATTTGACTTGGTAGCGGAACGAAGGAACGCGTAACTTTAGGGAGAGTTATACAATGGAAAAACGATTGCTCTAGTGTAGATGAATGATTTTATTCCGTTTGTACGGCCTGTATGAATGAATGGATTAGTCGTATTAGCAAGCCGAAACATTATACTACAAAAATGGCACGAAAGCTAGCAAACATTTGAGTGGAATCAAGTGGTGCGGTGCGGTATACGCGGTGACCATGTACCAGGAATCGATAAACGGCTCGATGATGAAGCTGAATGAAAGTTAAACGTTATAAATTTACAAAACACAAACCGATAAACTATTAACCACAAACCTGAGGCAAGCAAATAGTCTTGCAGTATACTAGCATAGATTCCGTTTTCTTTCTCGCTAAAGCATGATGACCACAAATGGTAAACCTCGCTCGTTTTAAAAACACAATGAAAGTTCGAGACATTTATTACGGACAATGTAACGGGTTCGAACCGATGACTCAATAAATACTAACAATAGGAAGATTGGGCTGAACGAAGCTTATCGAACTACTAATATGTTCTGTTTCCCGCCGTTTGGGAAGAAGCTGCTGGTCAGCTGGTTCTTAACACACTACATATCACTTGGTGGGGGCGGTAAGGGGTGAGAAAAGACGGACGACCTAGTAATGAAAAAGGCGCCAAACTTGGATGCATCACACTGGCTGCTGTTGCGCTGTTGCCGGGTTCGTTTCAAACGCCTTTGCAGGCTTCCATGCACTGTTTGTAGGACATGAAGTTGTTCGCATTTCCGTCGCACCCACCGAACTTGAATTCGATGCATTCCTTCTGGGCCGGGTCGTATCTGTTGTGGAGTTAGAAAAGGGAAAAGAAGTGTTGTAAGAGAACGGACACATTGTGCATTACATTTTTTTAAGGGGGTAGTGTACACTGGGGGCTGGCAACTTCTTGGATTTATCTTTCAAAGACATGTGTTTGACAAATATTGAAATGATATGTTTATGCAGCCTTTTTTTCTGCCCTGGAAAGTCTGAACGCAGACATCATTAGGCAACGGGCAATGGGTTTGACACCAGCATGCTTTAAGGCTCCTGTAATGCAATTGCACAGTACAACACCATTCCAGGGCGTCTCAAGAATCATATGGAACGTGTTTATCAAGGAGACCAGGGAACCATACTACGGCTCTGAACATCATCTCTGAGCGAGCCAGTATAAAAATGATATTTAAAAAACAATTCATTTTCTATTGTTTTCTTACCTATATAAGCGAAATATTCGAAAACAGACAACTTTTTGAGAGAGCAAATTAAAGTTTTTGTCGCAAAACAAATGTTTCTGGTACCTGTTGTTAATACTTGAGCAATAATAGGACTGAAATATGTCCACCCGGAAATACTTGACCAGATTCCACTTTATATTGAAAAAAAAATAGATTAACATGGAAATGTTACTTTTTATCCTGAATAGAAACCAGAAAAAAGTCGGCTAATTACGATGATAATAAAATGGTTAAAATTGTCTAGAATCCAAAAACATTAAAAAAAATCAAAATCGAACGAACACGGAAGGCTTTGAGGACGCCTCAACACTACTTTGCTTTTTAGCCTTTAACATTTAAACGGAGTGTTTCATGAACGTCGAACAGGTTTTACAAGAAAGTAGGATCCCCAAAACCTAACCCACAAAGTACATTGAATATTGTTTTGATTTTATCGATTGATAAAAAATCCCACAAAACATTCCCACCCATCCATCGATTGGCACGAATCGTTAGCGTAATTTAACGCGATCACGATCATCATAAAGCGTTGAGAGTTCGATTAAATAATAACACGTCCCCAGAGTAAAGCATGATAATAACTCACCCTCCGGGGAACGGAAAAGCTCGCCCTCCCCATTTTATCACCGATCGATCCGGACCGATGATCGATAGGGTAAACAAATCAAAGCGTTTAAAACTCCCCAGCAGCAACGACGTAACACTCGTTCGCAAACCGACCGGGAGAGGGAGCTATCCACGGTGTAATTTTGCACTCGACAGTGGCAGTTCGACGGCGCCATTCAGCACAACTTTCACTGACAATCATTTCCACAAACTGGTGTTAGGCGCGGAAGATCGCACCAGTTGGTCTATAAATATTTGCCGTGGTTGCATGTTTCGAAAACGGTACACAAATTGCGCGAGAGAAAGCAACGGGGACACGTGGACGGGTTGGGCAAGGTAATAGCTTTTCCTTTAGTACCTTTAGCTTCCTCCATCGATCCTTACCTGTAACGGGGCAGAAGCGCACGGCACACACCGCGTCTCGGGGGCAAGTTGCATTGCTCATCTCGTCCGCTGGCCGCCTCGACCCGGTTGCTTGTCTGCAGCGGTAACGAGCCAACCTTTTCTTCGCGCTCCTGCGGTCCATCATCCTCCAGCTCGTCGTAGTCGCCGAGATATTCGAGCATTTTGTAGAACATTCGTCTACTTTCCGTACCGATCTGATCCAGCATGTCGATCGGTTGTGCGGTGGATGGTGTTGGTAGAAGGCACAGGAACACTACACTACCCAGCAAGAGAAGACTGGCCATCGTGATCGACACGGTTTGATTACTGTTTCTTTTCCAACAATTCATTTTGTGTGTTTTTGTTTTCTGGTTGGATTAGGTTAACTTTCAAACACTCGAACGTTGCAAAGGGCACACTCGTCGTCGCTTTTATACAAACAAACCACACAACTAGAAACACTGTTTGATCGTTTTCAATATCTTCTCCTTTCGCGATCCGTTCGGGCACAATTCACATTTGCAACTGAGTTCGCGTCCGTACGCACCGCGCGATCTTATATTTGTTTTCGCTCGCACCCATTCGGGGTCCACACGTCACGGATGCTGCGGTGTACAACGGTACACAGGCAAACACCTTCAAAAATTATGACGACAGCGTCAACAACACAAACCACCAAACCGGTATAAGACACACTCCTTCCTCATGGCGGCAGGGGATTAGCGCGACTGCAACGCACAAACGAACGATCGCAACGTTGCATCAAGCGACGAACCGTGAGTAGGAGAAGCGGGAGGTGTACTTTGTTTGGCATTTTTCTGTTGTTGTGTTTGGAGTTAAAGGAGGTGGAATGGCTGACATGATATGCTGCACGGTCACCGGCCGTTGACCGGGCATAAACATGCCACACCGGTGTAGCGAGCGAAGTGAATCATATTATGCGCTTTCAGCTATGTTGACATTCTTCAACGAAAGCTGAAGTGTGTGATTGCTTCACAATTTATCGATTTGTGGTTGACGCTAAGCATGCTGCCGGATAAACGCTGGCCCTCACACCAACCCATCGATTGGTTTGTGCGGGTTGCGGAAATGGGAAAATAGAAAGCGCCGGAATTTTCTTTCACTCATCGCACGATCACCTCAGATCGATCGATCAGCTGCATTTGGTTCCGTTTTGCTTCACGGGGGGGGAAATCCCCAAGGGGTATGGTCTTTCCCGCCGCATGAACTACTGACGTCGTTTGTTAACTGTGCATGGCACAGTTAAACGTCGCCTGTGGGCAACACTCCACGGTGACCATGGATGGGCTGCCAGCCAGCGACAAAATAAACAACGAGGAGGGATAGAAAAGAAAAGAAACAAACAGACCGGACTCACTCGGACTCGGCCGGTAAACATATTGAGTAACTGTTTCCTAATGCTGGTCACAAACAAGGCCGTGGTAAGCTCGCCCCTTTAATGCGACGTCACGTTGCAACCGTGCAGAGATCGCTGCTTTGGTGCGAATTCCGCTGGGTATGAATAAACCATTACGCGTTCGGGTGGATTCACCGGGATCACTGCTCACTGGATGGGTGGGTTTTTTTTTGCACATTGACGTCATCGATCATGAATGGAGGAAATGGTAGTATGCCTTATTTGCCAGTGCATAAAACAGTCTGCAAAAGTGAAGAGTGAGAATTAATGATAAGGAACATATACAACGAGCTTGATGTTATCGAGCTACTTCTACTAGCTAGCTGAGACATCGAACAAATTAATCCTTATTTTACACTACAATTGATTTTCTATTGCGTTATTTACAAAGTTTTTCGATTATTAAAAAGAATTCATACATATTTCATTTACAATTTTTGATTGCCATACACCAACAAATAACCAACACAAGAGCTTAGCTCCCGCGTTAAGCACACTCTTTGTCACTGCTTTTGCACAGATCGACGAATAAACCACACCCGTGTTAAGCTACCGATGGTAAACAACTTCAAGGATATTTTGGGGTAGCGAAATTTCCCAAACACTTCTTGCCAATCTCGGTGCCGCAACACCATTTGTTCCGCCCGATGGTACTTTCTTGGCATTCTGCACGCGAACTCCGCGTAAAAATTGTTAACGTTGACATCATCGATGAATGTGTCACTTTACTTAACCGTTGTTGAGGGGGTGTGAATGGCTAAAGCGTTGCAAAAGGTGATCGGGGGTTTGTTTGGTGCTGGAGGTTTGGCAAGTGTAAATAATAATGACACAAAAAATCGAAAAACAAAATGAAACAGAATTAACCGTGTGTGTCACAATGGAAGGTGAGAGTGTTTCAATGAATGTGTTGTTATGCAACAGCAGTAAGGTGGATCGTACCGCGGGAATGATCGTGGGAGGAAATTTCTAGAATTTAAAGCAATATTTCTTCGCCCTAACGGTGTGCGATTTGCGTGTGGTTTCAATAGTATGAAGATTAATTTTTGCTATTGTAAATCAATCAATAATTGCAGTGAATTTCGTGAAACATTCAACTACATATGTCTCATGGCAAGACATGATAGCTTTCACTGAATCGTCTCTTAATTCTGAATCGTATTCTTAAAGCAAAGTGTTTATATAGACTGGATAGTTAAAATCTCTTGTCATTTTAAAATTAACCATAGAGCTCTGATTATTCATTTGATTGGCTGGTTGCCTAAAGGATTATTTCTCGTCAAGTCTTTTATTTCAGTTTTATGTTCCAACAATCAGTAATATCGTGACATAGGTACACGGACAATTGTAAAAGACACGACGATACATTTTTCAACACAGAAACATAGCTAATAAGTTCTAAGAATTATTATATAAATTGGTATGATATCATTAGCAGTGATGGATTTAACATGTGGAATCGATAGCTAAGAACCTCGTCGGCTAACTCATGTATTGGACCTCGGATGTTGCAGGACCTTGCCTTCTATAAGAAACCTCGTATATGGGACCACGAGTAAAGGGTCTACAAACAGTCTTTTTGAAGAACAATGTAAAACAAATGTCACCTGATTTGTGGAGGTTGCGTGTGTAAGAATGAATCCATGCTGTACAAAGCTAGCATATTGTTACATTTTGTGATACTATACAGATAATATATTTCGTATTAATATGGGGCGGCCCATTGGTAGATGCGACAGCGGCGCCGGTCTTCACACGGCAGGACCGGAGTTCAAATTTCATCTGGGCCGTTCCCCCATAGTGAGGACTGACTATCCAACTATGCGGTAACAATAAGTCTAGTAAGCCAGAAATGGCAGGCATGACCTTAGAGGGCGTTAGGTCAAGAAAGAAGAAGATATTTCGTATTAATTCTTCTCCTTTCAATCTACATCCTCGAAAGGTCTACTGATACCGACTAGCAAGACTTGACTTTTTCCGTAGCTGAATGAGTCAGTCCTGCGTGAATTACATGTGAATATATAATTTTCATAAATAAAACTAAAAAATCAACACTAATTTTGAATAACATTTCTCTGCAAGCAAAGCAAACGGAACGACAATCCGGTAGCGTAACGTACTTTCGAGTGCATTCATGTACACAATTCATTCATCACACTTGAGATCGATTAGTGGCACTCGAGCTTAAGTCAGTGAAGAGCGTTATTTGCATTGCTGTATTGCTGCTCTCGTAACCGATGGCGCCAATCATCCTCCTGACATGGGGGAGAAGTAAGCTGTTCATCCGAAACTCAAGCCCACAAACTGCATTGACCGAATCGGTTCGTTTCGTTTTTTTTGTTGGACGATTACTTTACTTAAGAGGAAGATAGCTTCAGATGAAATAAGCTATATGCGTCAGTGTATAAGAAATAGTACAGTTATCGATCAAGAACTAGTTCACTGAACTTTCAAAGAGTTCAAGTAAGACATGCATAACAAAAATTATAAAACGAACGAAAACGAACTAAGAAAGGTAGAGCGCTAAACCTGTTATAGAGACTGGGAACGCTAGTATGTAACTGCAAGGTTTGTGGAATCAACGTTTGTGGCGACCTACAAAACAACATATTAATTCGAATTTACAACTTGTTACATAAAATGTACTTTAGTAGTTATTATTCAATTAAAACTATACCAAACATTTCAGGAAAAATGTAAAATGGTACCGATTTGGTTTTAAAAGCCATTTAATAACGGGGAAACCGAATTGCTTTATGATTAACCATAACAGTAGCTCCCTTCTTTCACCACGAACCCTATTACTGCAACTAGCTTCATCCTATTCCGCTCAATTGAAATAGAAAGCAGATGAAAGATTCATTTCTCCCCATGTGCTTCACAATTCTCAAGTGAGGCTACGCCACCGAACGTGGCGAAAATATATTTCCCAAACTGCAACAGGTGTTGAAGTAATGAAATAATTTACAATCTGTTCCTTTACCAACTGTTCTCCGTCCACCGAAACCTTGCTCCAAACCGGAGAGCTGTGTGGCGGTTGTCTTGCGATACCACACAACTTGCGCTTTGTTTCGTTTCTTCGTTCTGTGTCCTGATGGTCTCCAGCACACACGGGAAACGCAGGTGGATCCGTTTCTCCCGGGGTGGAAAGCTACTTCCTTTAACCCACCAAGCCAGCAGCAGTGGGGCAGCACGCGCGCAAGCGGTTGCACTTTCCAAAACCAGCTTAATTTCCCATTCGTCCTTCGTACGCGAGCGATGCGAACTCCTGGTCAGCTTTTGTGTCCGTCTGTTTCTTCCATTGTTTCCCGCCGCACCCATCTCGGCTTGCCCCGGAGATCGCTTGAGGTTCGCTTCATCTCTCAATGGAGTTTAGCTACCGGTACAATTTTCCGCTGTGATTTAGTACTTCGTGCCGTTCTCCGTGCCGGCTTACCCATTCCTCTCCTGGGTAGCTGTTAAGCTGTTTGTAGGTGTGTGTGTACATGTGTGTGTGCGCACACACGAGATAGAGAAGGTCCGGGATTTCGATTTTCAGCAGCAGTACATTCCCCAGCGGAAGCAAGTTCTAGAACGGACATGTCTCGGTCTGGACATGGGTTGAGCGGAGCATATGATGGCAGGAAGTGAAACGCTGAATACGATTTCAACTTCCGTTTGTTGGCTTTGCTGAGGGAGTGCGGGTTTATGGAGTTTTGTGTGATAATCATTCGGCGTTGGATAAGGAAATGGTGTTTAAAGTATAATTTTGTGGACAATTGCTCACAATTTGGCAAATTTTATGCGGTACGCCGTAAATATGCAATATTTATATGATACTCTAAAACTCTAAACTAGAAGCTAAGCAAATTTATATAGATAATAAAGTGAGAGTTATTCATTATGTTCAGTTCTAAACTCTTTCAAATTTTCATCAAAATAGAAATGTTGCACTAGTCTGTTACATTTTCCATATTTTATCCAATTTTCAAGCAAACAACTATTTAACTGTCTCCGTTTTTGTTATTCATACATTATTGATAGGAATTGATTATTACATATTTTTGCAGTACCTTAAGTGATACATACTCAATGCATTAGAATTACTTTAATATGATACACTAATTTATCTTAAGCCTGATTGTCATTCGTTATTGCTAGATATTATTGCCTTAACACCTTGCACTTCATCTGGGTAAGACAACCGGTTGTCATGTTTTTCGTTTAACTCTCGTTTAACGATCTTTTTTGTGGACATTCGTCTTGTCGGTTGTAGGACGCACTGTTCCTAGTTTGCAAAAAAAAACTTGACTTGAGTACTGAATTATTGGCATAATTGTTAATGCCGTCAACCTCCAGATTAAACCTAAACACTGTTAAGACACTATATTCAGTGATATGATCAGTGACTAAATTGGTTAGTTACCCAGTAGGTAGTAATATATGACAAACGATGTCAATGATAAATCTAAACTGAAATGAGCAATCTCCTATAATAAAATGAAACTTTTCTTAAGTTATTGAGATGTGATTAACACCAGCGGAATAGGTTGCAATTACAAAGCCACAGTTCTATGCATTAAACATGCTCTGCTTGGAAATCATTATCAGCTAGATACAAACAGCTTTGAAATTATAAGAGCATATTTATCCTTCTCTTGAACATCAGCGATGCCGATAAGAGCAACACCAATCCAACCATACCATCGATTTGAGTATAAGCAGAGAAATAGTAGACGGAGTGGTTGACACCATTGCTGCTCCTGCTAGTCGTCGTCACCCATGTAAACCCGTACCATAAACTGAGATAAACAATGGTTCGAGCAGCAAAAGGATGTACGCCCCGACCAGCTGGTAAACGGTAAAACAGCACGGAGGTAAGACCAGCGCCGAACACAATAATCAATTTGTTTTTCATTTGAATAACTTTCGACGAACTTTCGTACCGTAGTTGTGTCCTCGTCGTGTTATCCGCGCTTGTACACGAACAACACTACATGATACTACTTTCTTCCAACTTCATCTTCACTTAAACCTTCTACAGCTCTCTTGCTCTCTTTCTCCCGTGCCCTACGACTAAGCTGTCGTCTAGCTTGCATAAAAACCGGTGTTAAAATCTTGAACAAGCAACGAACAACTTTTCGCCTTTTTTTTCGCCTTCCTAACACAACTTGTGACTCTATTCCGACACCGACTTCCGACGACTTTTTTCTTGCTTCTGGGGTGCCATCGTATGTTTTGTTGCGATTTGTAGTAAAACTTCTAGCACTGATTCAGTTTCGACGGCGAACGTTGCGGGCTTGAAACGCCTTGCAGTCGCACCATTATGCTTAATGTCTGTTCACTTTCTTGCCAATGATTAAAACACAATGCCAAACGAAGCACAATGTGAACGATTGTACGTACTTCTAACCAATGAGGCAGCTAGCTTCAGGAAGGGATCACAATTTCCACAGGTGCATAATATAGCAAGGAAAATGTGCGAAAAAGCGACATAAACTGCGACGACGTTTGGTAGGCGGCATCATTTCGAGCAGGCATTTATAATGTACCCGTAAAGTGGCTACAAATGGTACCGGTACTTCCCTTCCTGCTGGGTTCTGAAATTAACGCGCCCATTTCGGTGCGAAAAACTATTGTACCAAGGCGAGATAAGCCTATCGCTTACTTACAATACACCGAGCCATACACCACACTGCGTCACGTCTTGATCTGTTGTTGCGAGCTGCTGCCTGTAAGTCTGATGAGCGAGGTCGTGCAGTTCATTGGCTGCGACGATCCAAAGTTGAGCGATGGAAATTAAGTTTCCGATACAATTGAAAAGCCACAGGAAATTAAGAACTGCTGGCCTTTTAAATGCGAGAAATCAGCAGCAGGAACGTTTGTTTCTTTGGGCCATAAAGCAAAAGTCTTCTAGTTTGCTGAAAGGTAAAGCCGATTGCTTAATGAAAGTTTCGAAGTAAATGATGCGTTAAACATTTGGTGGTATTGAAGCAAAGAATAATAATTAAGAATATTCAAACGTTTTGATTGTTGACTGAAAGATTAGGTACACTGTCTATTTAATTGATTTAATAAAAACAAAACTGCGGGGCGGTCCGGTGGTGTATCCGATAGCGGCGCCGGTCTTCACACGGCAGGACCGGGGTTCGAATCCCGGCGGACCGCCTCCCCGTACGCAGGCCTGACTATTCTGCTACGGGTAAAAAGCAAGTCAAAAGCAATACGGCCAGGCCGTTCTAATTGAAAAAAAAAAAAAAAAAAAACAAAACTGGGTTTAAAATTGTGCTTTATGAAAAAAAAATACAAAAGAAATTAGCAGTCCTAAGTTGATGTAAAAACTTGTTGAAGTTGTCACATGATTTTAATGACAAAAATAAATTTAACATTTGATGTATTTTTTAAATTATGAATAATATTACTGTAACAATACAACAAAGCCGTTTTACATGACTAAAAAATATACTATAAAATATAATAAAAAGGTTAATATTAGTAAAAATACGGCTCGCTGCCGTCATAATGGAGCTTAAATAAATAAAAATAGGTTAATATTAGTAACCTGATATTATTTCAACTCAATTAAATGAAGTGTTTCATACCAACCGACAGTTTCATACTGTTGGTACATTAAACACTTAGTTCAAAGCACAATACGATTTTAAAACAACTTTTTCCCAATTTCCCAATTCACACTTTTCAATCTAATTAAATACTTCAACAGGTTGTGCAACGTGTTTTGCAAGCAGCCACACCATTATATCTCTCTTACTCACACTCAAATACACGCGTGCAATAATTTCGTTCAGTTTTTGATAGGCCCATGGCTTTTTAATTAAAGCGTCCATTTCATTCAATACCGCACAAAATTAACCGCACGCGCCACATTGTCGAACGCGTAAACGCGGTGGGCCCGCAAGGAAAATATGAAAAGTCTCCACGTTCTTTGCAATCCCGCGTTTTCCCGCGAGAAATGCGCACAAATCCCCTACCCTGGCGCGGTCGTGAAGTGCGGGGACAAACTTTCTCCATCGTCTTTTGTACCGTCTCAATGTGGGCGGAGCGGATAGCAGCGGGTCTCACGCCACCGCGAAGAAAGTCGTTCCCACTTTTCCACTTTCGTGGAGTGATTTATTTTTATATCGGAATAAATCAGTGCACGGGAGGGTATAAATTTTCTCACCTGTGTCCCGACACGTAGCATCAGGCATTTTCCGCTGGCGTGCCCCGGTGTGGCGGTAAGCTTATGGCAGTTAGAAGACGGTCCACCTTCTCCAGCTCCTTTTAGGTGGGAGTAGTGGTGCAGCAGCAGGTACAAGGGTCGAGTGCGGGGAAAATTGTGTCGCTGTGTTATTGCGGCCGTGAGTAGTTTAGCTTTTATTGTTATTATTAATTTATCCATCATTCATCCCGCGTGAAGCATGCTACTTCACGGCCGAGCGAGAGAACGAGGGAATAATGGCGGGGCAAAGTTAGTGACGCGACGTAAACGGAAGGTTAGTATTCCCGGGTTGGGGTTAGAGCAGTTTCAGCAGTAACAGCAGCAGGAGAAGGTTGGGATTAGTACAAATCGCATTTGAATGATGCTGGCAATTAGAGCTAAACTAGGTGCCCTAGGTGCCATTGCTGTAATGAGTGAAACAATACTGGTAATTTAATTAAGTGCGCATTTGATTCAAGCTGTAATATGGAAAGGGACGAATTATATGATGTTGTGGAGGTACATTTTAAGTTTTGTTTATAATCTAGTTTAGTACTTTCAGCCTTTTATATTAGCGAATCGGCTATATGAATGAGATGCCATGTTTTGTTAAATAATTCGAACATTAAGTGCAATTAACAGATTAAAGAAAAAAGTATCGACTTAACATCTTCAAAGAGAAAAAATATGCATATATTTCGCTTCATATATTGCGATTTTTATATTTTTTGTGATGATCTCAAATAAGTAGATAATGTTATTATTCAACCACGATGCATCGATTAAATTGTTAAAGCCTTGCGTGAGGTTCAGAACAGAATGCGATCGTTTACTATCGGTTAAGTAACTACTTAATTGTTAATTTGTTAGAAAATTAAAAACATCACAAAGTTTTCTACTTCTTCAAGTTATAATTGAGTTTTAAAAGAGCAAGTGCTGTCCGAACCGTAAGTTCCAAATGCTTACATACTTATCAGGCGCTAAAACTATTCCGCACTCTTGTCCTACGTCATTTTATATGTACCTATGGATGGTATGCCATTTTCATGACATGATCAGCTTTCCAAAGCCTTGCGACTTACATTTCCATCATAAAAGTGAGACCATTGTACATATCATACAGCTCTTCAACAGAGGCGGATCATGCCCCTTCGGGGCCCTTGGCGGCAAGGAAGTCGGGGCCCCAAGAATTCATCTGATTACTAAGGCCTTCGTTTTTCTGGGCCCTCCAAATGGCGGGGCCCTAGGCGGCCGCCTACTCCGCCCACCGTTTGATCCGCCACTGCTCTTCATAACAGTAGTGAAGGAGCACTATCCTTGCACACATACGGGAGAAAACAAAAGAGATGCTGCTGCTCCGTAGGCTAGCATCGATAGGCTTCATAAAAATTGTAAATAAAACCAAAAACATTATTTACTAGTAAATATATCCGTTAAAAGAAAATGTTGCATTCAGCCTCTATTAGTGCTAGGATATGGTTGTGTTGAAGTGGATCTGCGAGAATACTTGAAAACTTCTGTTGAATCGTAGAAAAAAAGGATTCTTCTTCCTTGGCACCACTACAACCTCGTGAGGTCTTGGCCTGCTATTGCTAGCTCTCTGTGACTCAGTTTTTACCCGTAGCCTGATAGTTAGTCCTGCGTACGGGGAGGCGGTCCGCCGGGATTCGAACCCCGGTCCTGCCGTATGAAGACCGGCGCCGCTATCGTATACACCACCGGGCCGCCCCAGAAAAAAAAAGTATTGATAGGTTAATAAATACGAACTACTGCAATATAAATAAGCTTTTCTATGGAATCTTCTTAGGATAAATGTACATAACCGATACCGACGAAGTCGTTTTTTGTATGACATGAGTGATAACGAATAAAAATCGACATATGGAAGATCTATAACACTGCTAATATAGATCAAAGCTTTAAGGTTAGAGCTAACTAGAGACGAAGAGCGCGCAGCTCATAATTGTGATATTTTGGTAGAAGATTTAGAAAACGACTGACGGTATTCGGAGTAAAATATTCCGAAATAGACGGAAAAAAGTGCAGGATTATCAGGAATGACACTTCACGAACAGTATATCATATATTAACAAATAATTAAAAATTATTATATTAGCATAATTTTAATTGCATTAGCATAATATCTCAATAACATTTAGAAATATCCTATTCTCTGTATAAAATTCTTGTCACCCTTCAACCAATGAATAAATTAATTCTTTTGCCTAGCAATAAATATATGTGTAATAAATAAGTACCTCGTACGAGGTAATTAAGAAATATCCAGATCATCTACCTGAGGTAGTTTGACACTAACATGTGTAATGTGGAGTTCCGAGTTTGTCTCAATATCCAGTAGACCAGCGGTTTTCAAAAGTATGAGGTTTTTGAAAGTTTTCGCAGCGACTAAAGCGGAACTTATATGTAATAACTGCTGTAAGCGTTCCATCGAAATCGATTCGTTATCCGTATTGCACATTTCACCCTGTACTACGTGCAGTATATCGACGATCTGTAAGTAAACAGTAAATAGTTATGCAAAAGGTTCAAAAGAAATTTGTAGAATTTTGTACATACCGTTGCATCTAGCGTTGCCGTCGCTTCTACATGTTCACCTACTTCCGGAGTTGTATCAAATTCTTTCGCCTGGTTAAACAAAATAGAGCTTAAATCCGCAATCGGATCAATTTCGTCTTCCACCTGCTTAAGAAAAAAATATCGTACAGCATAGTAAAAAAAAAACACTTTTATGAATTTGACTAAAATATTACCTTTTTCTTATCACGATGCGATCGAGAACATTTCTTCTGTTGATGTGACTCTGTTACGACTACCGGTTTCACGACGGTATTTTTCGACGCATCCTGCAATATCGGAACATGCTCTACCATTGGTGGTATTTTTGCCACAAGTGTGTTTTCTTGGCTTACAAACTAGAATTAAAAGATAGGTTTTATTAAATTTAAAAAAAAAAACATAGAATTACCTGTTATACTACTGCTTACCGTCGCTTCTGTACTTGTTGGCATTAAAATGAAGCGATCTGATACTTCCACCAACTTTCCATCAATTGAACCCGGTTGCTCTAGGTCGGTCGGTTGTATGGACGCAATCAGATCCGATGTCAGTATCGGATCATGTTTGCTTGGTACTTCAGTGTCCATTGGGAAATTCGCAAGTAAATTTGATGTTTCGGTCACGTTTACCGGAGGAACATGGCGAGAAACTTCGTCCACTGTCTGCTGGAATCCTGAATCAATCCTCTGATCTGTCAACGCTTCCCGTAAAATGGGTACTTCGCGCAGTTGTTGCTGGAATCCTGAATCCATTATCCTCTGCTCCGTCAACGCCTCGCGTGGTGTAGGTACCTCGCACAACGGTTGCTGCCGTTTCCATCGTTCGGCTAGTTCCGTTTGAATGTCCTGTATCGTTTTGTTCCAAATCACAGGGCAGGGAAAACTAAAAATATCAAAATTTCGCCTTTGCTTTGGTTTTGGCACGTTAATTGGAAACGGTTCCAGGCGTGCTGTAAATTCGACCTCTCGTCGGATGTGTCTTGGTAGGGGTGCAGTGATCTCTGAATGTTCCGTTGATGAATTGTTTTCTTGTGCGGGGATTTGTGCCACTTCAAGATTTCTTTGCTCGGCACTGTCTCCGAGCGGATGGACTTTAGCTGTCGTCCGGACAGCTTCAACCGCTGCGTTTGGAAGCATTTCAACGGTTTGATCCTGTTGTTGGCCAATTGTTTCCTGCGCTGGAATTAGCTCTTCAAGTGCAGGTAGCGGTAGTTGCGCAACTTGTTCAACACTCGCTACAAGCGGTGTACTTGTCTGTAAAGGTCTGTTGAACATGGGTGTATTGATTCCTCTCAAGTCTAATTCTTGAAAGTTGTCCACGATCGGTATATCCTTAGCAATGCTGGGAAACTGGGCTATCAGCATATTGCGCGTCAGCGATTCTCTCAGCGACATCGGGGGCAACTCCTCACCGGTGCACAGCTGCAAAAAATCCCGAGCCCCGTCCACATCCTGACTGCCAAAGTTGTCATCCTCGGGTAACATTGCAGGTGGTTGTATACTTGCCAAGGGAGCAATTTTTTCCGGCAGCTGGTATGGATCAGGTTGTGGTTGGTGTGCCTCATTTGACCTGGTCGGTTCCTGCAGCTCTTCTGTTAGAATAAGATGAGTAGGAGGTTGAATTTCACTATGGGAAAGATGTTGAACCTGAGCTGCAGATTGATCGTTTGCAGCCGTGTGATTTTCGTTCGTAGAAGGTACTACTGTCGTAATGACGCGACGTTGTCGGGGACTCTTTGGAGGTTTGCGATAGAGTCTTGCTAGATTTCGTTCAAAATTTTCTGAAAGAAGGTGAATAAATTAGTACTAAATGGGATCTATACGATAAATATCGATGCAGACACACAATTCTAATACACACTCTCTTTTTGTTTGTAATATTCTGCTGTTTGCACCTTTTCTCCTTCGCAAATTTGTTCTAGCCCCGTCGGATTCGATTCGGTCTGGAGTAAATCATCCAGCGTACATCTCCTGAAAAGGGGTTGGTGAAAATATTGACAATGATGTTTGTGCACACGTTCACCGTGTTTGTAGGATTTACTTCACGATCTGATATTCGTCATCCGTGAGACGATCTCGTGCTTGGAAGCATTCAAATCCAGGAAAATACTTTTTTACTATTATTTTCGACAGCGTCTCCATATCGTTACTTTAATTCCACTACGTGTTTCAAAATGGCTACAGTCCAAGCGATGCGTCCGCAAACGTACAGCATTTGACAGCTGGCGATAAACAATTATTTTTGAAACTGGCAGCACTGCAGCGCTACCAAATCAGTGCACAATGGTTGAAGGCAAACATTTTTTTTTTTCGTTTTTTTAGTTGTAGTTGTAATTCGTAGTTCTAGTATTCTAGCGAGGCTTCTACAAAATTGTTCTTATCTTTTACTTAATTTCAGTGTATATCCATGCAACGGCACTTATTTCTCGTTTTTTTGGCATTTGATTTTTCTATGTGTTACATCGTTTACTTTGTCCAATTCAGTAGAGATAAAACCTGTAATTTCTGGTTTAAGACTCGAATGAATAAGAAGAGTTTATGAGGGAGGAGAAGGGATTTTAATTCACAATTTAGGCTTACTGTCTTTAAATTTAACCAACTATTTTTGACCATACTTAATCACACTGTGTAAGTTTTATGGCAAGTGCTGCCCTTTGCATACATTTGGGCGTTTATAGCATAGTTACAAACGTATTTCCTCAAGAGAGAGCTTTCTCGAGTCTTTTTTCTCACTTTCATTTCAGCTTGGTCCTACCATGAAGATGGCCTAAGATGACTTTATGAACCTGGACGTTTGGTATTATTCTCATTCCGTTATTAGCTCGGCAGAGCCTTTGAAGTTTAATCAGTTGCACAATAGGCAGGCCATTGTAGAGGTCATAAAGCTCGACATGCCAACATCTTTCAAGGTAAGCAATACGGCCAGGCCGTTCTAGTAGAATAAAAAAAAATATAATAAAAACATCTTTCAACATCTTTTCTCTCTCTGTCTCTTTCTTCTTGCACTTTTCCTTCTTGTTGGAAATTGGCCTGGCTTTTTCCTGTGTTTAAGAAGGGTTGCCGTGATAATGTCTCTGACTATCGTGGTATCGCCCTTCTGTGCGCTGGTAGCAAAGTCTTTGAGTCTACAGTTCGCCTGTTTTTATTGTTCAGTGTTCATTCCTATATTAGTCCCCAGCAGCACGGTTTCATGCCCAATCGTTCGACCACCACTAATCTTATGCAGTTGGTATCCTTTTGTTCCAACTCTCTTGAGATTGGTGGCCAGGTTGATGTTGTGTATACCGACTTCAAAGCTGCTTTTGACCGCGTCCCTCATTCTCTCCTCCTTGCTAAGCTTAGTAAGCTTGGCATTTCCTGTAACCTTGTTTCCTGGCTTGGATCCTTTTTGTGCGATCGTAGCTATTGCGTCAAGATCGATTCTTGCCTCTCCGATGTCTTTCCTTGTTCCTCAGGCGTTCCTCAGGGTAGTGTTCTTAGTCCCCTCCTTTTCCTTCTGTTTATTAATGATGTTAACTGTTTTCTTCCCCCTTCTTCTGATCTCCTGTATGCTGATGATCTTAAAATATTTTACCATGTCCTTTCCACTTCTGATTGTTTATTTCTTCAATCTCTTCTTACTAACCTTTCCTCTTGGTGTTCTGCCAACTTCCTATCCCTTTGTCCCGATAAGTGTTCTGTTTTGTCTATTTCCCATTCCCGCTCTCCTGTGTTATATGACTATTCCCTTAACTCTTTGCTTCTGACTCGTGTGCCTTCTGCCCGTGATCTTGGCGTTTACTTGGACTCTAAGCTTTCTTTCAATTCCCATATTAATGCAATATGTGGAAAAGCTATGAAAACCTTAGGTCTTATACGCAGGATCACGGCTGATTTCACTGATCCTTTATGTTTGAAAACTCTTTATTGTTGTCATGTACGTCCCATCTTGGAGCATTCTAGTGCTTCTTGGAGTCCGAGTTGCTCATCTTGGATTGATCGGATTGAAAAGGTACAGCGATGCTTTACTAGATTTGCTTTTAAGCGCCTTAGAGGTCTTCATGGTGCTCCCCTTCCACCTTATAGTGTTCGCTGCCAAATGCTCGGTCTGGAATCTCTCGAAAGCAGACGAGTTAAAGCTCAGGCTCTATTTGTTGCGGGTCTTTTGCTGGGTAGGATCGATGCTCCTAATCTTCTATCCCTCATCCATTTTTATGTTCCAACTCGTTATCTCCGCTCTCGTGATCCTTTGTTTCTGCCAACACGTCGTAGAGTGTTTAGCTACCATGATCCGATTCTTGTCTGTATTCGCCAATTTAATCGTTTCTATCCTCACTTTGACTTCAACATCTCCCTATCCTCTTTCCGATCCCGATTGACTCCAGCCCCTCCTAATGTTTCATTGTAATGTCCTTTGCCCCCCTCAAGTCTACGTTCGGCAACTTTATTATTATTATTATGTTTTTTTTTGTTTTTGTTTTTTTTATAGGGCCTTTATAAGTAGTTTCATAGCTTATAAGTCAATTTTCTTTTTCTTTTGTTAGTTCGTAAGTTTAGATTTTTTAAGTTACGGATTGGCTAAGCCTTTTGGCAAGCCTCTTATGGGTATAAATAAATAAATAAATAAGGTAGTCAGGCCAAAACATTATAAGAAGAAGAAGAAGTATGTTTGACTAGTAGCTAACCTCTTTCCACGAATCCAATTATGTCTGTGATGACATTTGACCTCAGGTAGGTGTAGTTTTGGACGTCATCAAAGGTGCCAAAGGTTGCGTCGTCTCCTTAATCCTTTGGAAAGCTTCTGTAACATATCTGTAATCATGTTACCAGCGTATGCCTGTTTAGAGAAAGCTCCCAGCACCGAGTCTCAAATAGACTGGTTTCTCTTGGATTTTAAATACTCGAAGAGTTGTCAATACACCCAGTGGCGGATCAAACGGTTGGCGGAGTAGGCGGCCGCCTAAGGTGTTTGGAGGGCCCCGAAAAACGAAGGCCATAGTAATCAGATGAATTCTAGGGGCCCCGACTTGCTTGCCGCCTAGGGCCCCGAAGGGGCATGATCCGCCTCTGAATACACCTTAACCTGATATGTTGGATGTTGGTCATTGTCTAACATATCTGGTAAAAGCTTGTCGGCTTGAATGTTACCTTTGGGCTTTTGAAATGAATGGTTTTTATTTCAAGAAAAATTTATAACTTTATTAAATACGGCTGCCTTTTCCAAATCGCCTTGGTCTTAGAGTAGTTAGTTTTAGTCTCGAAACATAATGAGGATAAATTATTGATTTGATAGATTATTAATGCATCAGAAGTGCCACCGAACAATCAAACGATTCGTCTGATAACTGGCCACAAGAAAATCATAATTATACTTTCAATGCACGTTATTTTTTGTAGATAGCAACCGATTTTCCCCGTTTTTCTCAGCCGTACCGTTACACAATGAAATCAATACTGATGGCCGTTAGACATATCGTGGCGAGTTTGGTTTGCAGCAACCGACACACACAGACTCACACCCGTTTTCACCCGACAGTACGAACAAGAAACCCGTACGCCACAAAATGACTAGAAAACAGAAGAAACTGATGCTCTTGCTCGTAAATTTCGTTACTTTATGGCTACCTGACGAATAAAACTTGACCGTAAAAATATTTCCCCCGTTCGCATACGTTTCACCCTGTCTCACCGTCCCCGGGGTGGGTATGTCGCGTGCGGTTTCCGTTTCGTTTCCGATTTTCGAATGCATCTGTCGTTCGTTGTTCGTCCGTGACGTGTGAAAACTCCCGGGAAAACGGGTCCAGTTTTCCTTTCTTTGTGTCTCTTTACCCCACACACGTACCCGCCCACACAGTAGAAGATGCAATTTTCCGATTTTAGTTCTCTGTTTTCTCAGCGACATTTAGCACTCTTCCCGATGGATTCGATTGGGAGGGAAAGAACTTTCGTCTTTGTGTCCATTTGGTTCGGTTCCAGGTTGTGTGTCCATTTTGGTGTGGTAAGAGAAAAATTCATTGTTTTTATTTGTAAGCCTTGCCCCGTCCACAATGTTTATCTCCGGTGGTGGTGCCGGGGTCAAAGTGAAGCAATATCTTCCCAAATACTCTCATCATCATCATCATCATCCTCATCGGTGATGGCAACGTCATACACGATCGTATATTTTGTGCACTCAATGAACCGGTTTCAGGACGCGTTGATGATGGCCCGGCGCCACCGGTAGGTGAGGTGTAAATAATTTTCGTCATCAATGCTATTAGGATTGGGGTTGCTGCCGTTTGCTTCGGAAGTTACCGCTGTCGTGTCGTTTCGGAAGTGGTCTCACGGGGTTTAATGTGCTGGTGCGCGGGGGACAGTCATTTGTAGAAAGCCCCCGTTTCATTTCTGGTCGCCGGGGCGATGCTGTAAAGTAGACAATAAACATGGAATTTAAGAACCCTGGCACGGGAGTCCGGTAAAAGGAAGATAGACATAAGGTTGGTGCTTCTCCATTCCACATTTGAGGAGAGCTCTGTTGGGAACCACCAAGATCTTTGCGATGGACCCGAGTGCTTAAGGGTAATTGAAGAAATGTTGACGGGATGAGGAGTAATAGAAGTGTTGGTAACATGATCATTACAAGTGCATATAGCAAATTAGATTATTTTTCTTCTCTTTATATAGTTATCGTGTACATACTACATTTAACTCGCCAATATTTACTAAAAACTATGTTGAGCTGTCAAAAAGAGTTTACCAGGAACAAGCAACTTAAGATCGGTATTTTCTAGTCCCGGAAACAAATTAATAATCAACCAAACCGGTACACATGTTTATGCGGTACGTGAGCAACTAAATTTCATTCGCATGCATCGTACACATTCCCATTGCAACGGCACGAACCAACCAACCCCATTAAACTCATGCATGCGATAAGAAATGTACCGAATGTTTTCGGAAGCATAACCGAAAAAAAGAAACACCAACAGTCTCACAAGAAAAATATTCAAATTGCACTCCGTTATTCTTCTCGGAAGGCGGCAAAACGATGAGGTTTTCACTTTTCTTCCCTTTTTTCCCCCTCCTTCTCTGTCGTCTATTAGCTTCCTTGCGCGTGGCGTGTCACGTAAGCGGCAGTCACTTGGTGCCATCTGCAGCGCCCGTGTGTAGGATGCAAGTTTTTGTTAGCTTCTGTATACTTGTGCATTTGTTTGTTTGTTTGCTTGCTCTGTACGTCTATCAAATATTTGTTGCTTTGCCGGTTGGCAACGATTGCGGTGTAATGTGCATTGCATAAAAGCTTCATCTTCGCATTTGCCCTTCCCAACCGCACGACTGGTGGAAATAATTGTTTTAGAAGAAAACTAGCTAGAACTGTTTTTTTTTTGTTGCTGTTGCTTTGGTCCTTATTTGCCCTTCAGGCGAAAGCGTATGTGCCATTTCTATTGCGTTTAAATTTTCACGCGGTTCCAATTCCGGGCACGAAGTGCATGCCAGTTCGCAGCTGCCAAGAAAACCCTTGGATGACTTTTAATCACGAAGCTGCCTCATTCTGGGGGCATTTTGCTTTGCTTGTGTTTTTTTTGCTTCTCCGTTGGCAGATTTAATAGAGTCGTCCTCAAGAGTTACAGTAGTCACACACACACCCACATACGGCTTGTCTTCAGCAATTCTCGGACTCGGCCTGTGAGCAAAACGTCCTTCTAATGGGTGGCAGCATAATCACTTCGCAGTCGCATCCGCCAGCGGTACAAATGCATACTCCACAGCACCGACGTTTTTTTTTGTGAGCTGCTGGACGACGGTGATCATAAACATTTTTATTTGAAATTTACGTGTTCTTTCATTTCCACTCCTAAATTGTTCACCAGCATTGTCTTTCCCAGGTAGATGAGTACACAGTCGTACTGAAGTCGTGTGAGAGAGAAAATTGTGATGACGTTTTTAAATATTTAAAACCAACCACAGCTATTACTCGTACTACAAGTTGGCAAGCAACTATATTGTATAATAAAATTAGTAAAATAGGAACAAAATATTCTATTTTAATTTTTTAAAACATTCCAATTGTTAAACTTCTGTAGTTGAATAAGAATGCATGTTTTTGTCTTTTCTTTTCCAAGTTCCGTCTAACGTATCGGTCCAGACTTAGCCAGACGGTTGGAATGGTTCTGGCACGTGAGACGTGAGAAGAAATACTGAACCGCTTGAAAGTTATGGGTTAAGCATTTTGGGGCCCATTATTTATGTACGAACTGTTTTGCACTTTGTGTTAGTCCACCCTATTGCATTCCTACTGCTGCTGCTCGTAGACGGTATCGTACGGAATGGACGCATGCTAGGTTTTATATTTTGGTGCAAAAGTTTCCATTTAACCCGTTTGGTTGAATCGTAACTGATTTAGGAAGGGGCGAACAAACTTTATATTAATGAAAGGAACGAATGGAAAGCATTTCAAGGGAAAGCTTTTGTTTAATTGGTTAGCTAATTAGATGTGAGTATTTGGTTCAGTGTTTAAATGTGATTTCCAACACTATTTTGATACGAAGCTTCAATTAAATGATGTTTGAATTAATAATGCCTATTCCTATGTTATGTTGTCTCTAATATTTTTTCACTCATCGAATTATTTGATTGATTGCTACACGATTTACGAACGAAATCAGTTCCGAGGTATTAGTTTTATATTAATTTTTCATGCAATTTCTAATGCATCAAATTAGTTTAAATGTTTTAATTGTTAATAAGCCGTTATGAATAGTTACTTATATCGTTTGGTTGGTTAATTAGTTACAGTTAGAGACTATCAGTCAATAGATACATTCGTCTATATGAACCTTATACAGGATCCGACATTTAAATTTGTTTTTAAACTACCGTAAGTCTGGTAACATCTTTCACTTGATAGATCTGCAAAAACTGTATTATACGCTGAATGAATATGGTCCAACAAATATATTTTCGCTTCGATAAGTGGGCTCACGATCGATTTGAAATTGATGCTCATTTTGTAAAAAAAATCTCTTTTTAGTTGAGGCTCACTTTCATCTCTGAACTCATTTTCAGCACGAAAAAAACCCACACGTTATTAAACAATTGCCGATGCATCCATTACGAATGTCTTTTTAGAGTGGATTTTGGTCGTAAGGCATCATTGGACAATTTTTTCTTTGAAAACGAAGAAGTTGAAACGGTTGCAGTCAAAGGTGAGCGCTACGGTGCTGCTAAGTGAATTTTGGTGTGCAATAGTTGAAGATGAGGACCTTAGTGACATTTGGTTTGAACAGGATAGCACTCCGTACCACACAGCCAATGTTACAATCGATCTATTGCGTACTGTTTTTGAAGATCGAATGATCAGTCGAATTCTTAGCTCGTTTAACCATCAAGGAGCTGCAATTTGACAACATTAGACCATAATTTTTGAGGCGTCGTTAAATTGTAAGTTAAATGCGACAGCGGCGCCGGTCTTCACACGGCAGGACCGGGGTTCATGTCTCATCTGGGCCGTTCCCCCATAGTGAGGACTGACTATCCAACTATGCGGTAACAATAAGTCTAGTAAACCAAAAATGGCACACACAACCTAAGAGGTCGTTAGGCCAAGAAAGAAGAAGATAGGAAGGCTGTGAGACGCGTCCTTTTCCCATCATGGAAATGGACGACTATTGATATAATCTTCCAGGACTTAGAACATCTCTTCTTCTTCTTTCCTGACCTGCTCCTACGGAGCACGTTTTGTAGGCAGGGCCTGGCGTCCAATTAGTTTCCAGGAAACTCGGTCCATGGCTGCATTCCTCCACCCCCGGCTGCATCTGATATCCCTCAGGTCAGACTCCACTTGATCCAGCCAGCGAGCTCGCTGTGCTCCTCTGCGCCTCGTGCCGAACGCGTCGCTGACGAGCACCTTCCTGGCATGGCATGAGTCCGGCATCTTCATCACGTGTCCCAACCAGCGTATCCTTCCGGCTTTGACAACCGTCAGGATGTCTGCATCGTCAAACAGCTCAGCTAGCTCGTGGTTCATTCTCCTTCTCCACACACCCTGCTCGCACACACCGCCAAAGATAGTCCGCAGCACCCGCCGTTCGAAAATGGCGAGTGCATTGGCGTCCTCCGCCAGCATAGTCCAGGACTCGTGCCCGTAGAGGACTACCGGTCGTATCAGTGTACGATTTTGTGCGTTGTTGGAGTCTTCTGGATCTCAGGAAATTGTGGAGTCCGTAGTAGGCACGATTCCCCTGAACAATACGTCTTCGGATTTCGCTGCTTACGTTGTTCTCCGAAGTTAAGATCGTGCCAAGGTAGCAAAACTCCTCTACTACCTCGAGATCGTCGTATTTTGTCTTCGTCGCATTAATCCTCAATCCAATCCTATCGGCCTCGCGTTTCAGTCGGGTGTACGCTTCGCACACCGCCGCAGATGTTCGCCCGATGATATCGATGTCATCCGCGAAGCCAAGGAATTGGAGAGACCGGGTGAAAATTGTGCCTCGGATGTCGAAGCCCGCGCTTCGCATGACACCTTCCAGAGCGATGTTGAACAACAAACAGGATAATCCGTCCCCTTGCCTCAGTCCCCTGTGAGATTCGAACGATTCCGACAGCATTTTCGACACTCTTCGACACTGCACACTTTCCATTGTAGCCCTCAACAGCCGTACCAGTTTCGCAGGGAAACCGTACTGCCGCATGATGTTCCATAGCTCAGTACGATCTATGTTGTCGTAGGCTGCCTTGAAGTCGATGAACAGGTGGTGCGTGGGGATCTGGTGTTCCCGGCACTTCTGGAGGATCTGCCGTAGAGTGAAGATTTGGTCGGTAGTGGATTTCCCTCCAACAAATCCAGCTTGGTAGCTCCCGACGAAATCTGTAGCAAGGGGCGCAAATCTGCAGAAGAGTATTCGGGACAGGATCTTGTAGGCAGCATTCAGGACTGTGATGGCTCGGAAGTTAGCACTTAGAGAATATTCATCACTTAGAACATATTTATCTTAACAAATTAATTATTTTTTTATTTTATTTAGTTAGAACGGCCTGGCCGTATTGCTACAAACTTCTTTTACATCTATTTCAATTTTCATAACTTATATGTAACAGATGTTAAATAAGTTTACTTTCTGTTTGAACGTTTTCTAGATCACTTCTAGAAGCTTCTTGCGATCGTAAACTCAACCTAATCGTCCGTACAACAAGCGAATGGAATGAATTAACATGTGTTTTACTGCACCGACCATCAGAAGGTCATTGGTTGTGCGGTAAAGTAATTCTCGTGTCCTTCGTCTCATGGAACGAAACTCACCAACCGGTATTCGCCATCGTTCCAATTGATCGTAACGGTTGCATTCAATGGTTGATAGTAATGCCATTGGCCGGCAGCAAACAGGAAGTATAGCATGGTAGATACACCGTGTCCATTAAACTCTTGCCCTCGCCGGTTTGTTTGGTTGCCGGCGCAGACACAGCTAAACACAGTGTCCGCATACACTCGTCTTAAGAAGGTTCGGCTAAAGCAGCCGGATCCTTGTCCGCTCGCGGAGGTGTCCCGGTATCGTGTTGAATTTAAAAATATTTTTAAATATTCAACGGTTATTTTTTATTCCATTTTATGGATGCACCGTAGCGGGATGCGCATCTGACCGCAGCCGTACACGTTAGCGCACTCCGGTCGCTCCGGAATGAGGAGAACCCAGGAAGGGAGGAAACAAATTTACTAGTGTACAATCCGGTTCGATGTTGGTAGGATGATGGTTGTTTTATGTTTATTTTGCGGATGCCTTTTGACTTCTACCGTACCGGCACCTGTTACGGCGAGTAGGGTCGAAGAAGGCTTGGGAGGTTGCATTTCGGGTGCATCCTTTATAGGCGGAGGAACATCTTGGAAAAGCGTGGTTGTGCGGTCCGGATGAGATGGGGGAGTGTTTTATTTCTCAGCACGCGAATCCCTTCCCGACTCGTCGGTTTCTCATTCGATTCGGAAAATGTGTGTGCTTTTTTTTCCTCTTCTCGTTGTTGGAACGAAAGTCACACATCCACCGGGCAAGACAAATCGAAAACGAAACCCTGCTTTACCACTGGAGATTGTTTGGGGGTGGTTTGGGGTTTTTTTATTTTGTTTTTCTACAATCCCCTTAAATACGAACCTATACATCCCACCCTCCCCACAGTACGATAGCGTGCTGTTTATAGATGAAGCTAGTAAATGCCCATTTGTGGTGGTTTTGGTGCAGATGGAATCGAGATCCAGGCAGAAACACACCAACTCACCAGCACTGAATGAAGCCTTGTGTAAATCCTGCACCTTCGGCCAGGTGAATTCCGTTGGATTCGGGCTGGCTTGTTAGCCCGGTAAGCAGCACCATCGAATACACAAGCTCCGGTCTGTCCAATCTAGTGGTTTCGGTTTTCGGTGTAAGCAACCGCGCACAGCCAACCCCCTTCGTCCTTGACTTTCGGTTATTGTTGGACTTTCCGATGGTGCTCTCCACTATAAAATGCAGCTCGTTTTGGCGTTTTATGCTTCGCTTCCAATTTTGTTTCAGGACCTGCCTGCTTACTTACTTGCCAATAGTTTTGTTTGTTTGTTCGTTCGTTCGTGTTTTGGTCGTTTTTTTATGTGATCATGTTTTGTGTCTTTGACGGAATGGAGACACCAATAACACCGGGCGATGGTAGACGAGCTGCATGGAGGGATTGTTTTTATTTTGCGCCTCCAATGACCAGCGTCACGGGGTTACGTTCACCGGTGTTGAAAATTCCTTGTTCATTATTATTTCAGCGACTACAGCTGGCAGAAGAGAGAAGGAATATTTTTATCGTTTTAAGGAGTTAAGAGTTTGGAGCTTTTTATTATTGTAAATATTTTTCTTTAGTATTTTGCTTTCTTTGATTAGTTATGTTACGTTTAAACTGTTGTATAAGAGTTTTTTTTTAATATTAAATTCGATTAAAGATTGTATGAAGTCTATCTTCTAGGAGGATTTGATTAACAACTCTTCTCCAGCTCATTCCAGGATTTGGCAGAGCTACGGTTGGTCGCGGTAATGCTTCAAGTCTTTCACTGATGAGATTCTGAAATTTTTATTTCCACCTTTTGCTGCACACTCGTATTGTATCGTGTCTGAGTGGATGTTTCGGCATCCTACTGCAGTCGAAATCGAACAGAATTCCTAAAGGTAAACCTCCAGCGATTTGACCTGTTGTCTTACGGCAGTGTGTATTGTTTCCGGCAGCCCGGTGAAACATATTTACTACATGATTAAATTTTAAGGTAACATTTTTATTAGGTACCTCGAATACCAAATTAAATAACGAAAGAATGAAGAGAGGAGAAGGGGAATAGTATGAAAGAAACCGGTAATCAATTCTGCAAAGAAGCTTTTCATCAAAATGTCTAGCTGCATACGAGCAAACGTCTGTGTTGGATGTGATTTGACGTTCGAGTCTGGTGCTACGAGCCTTTAAGCAATGCGACTGATTGTCTGGAAAGTAATAAAACATTTGCACAAGAAGTTGTACATCTGGATGGATAGTTATTTACCTGTGATCGTGGCAGAGGCAGATTTGATAGATGAACCCAAACCAGCCCGGTGACAACCGTCCTGTCTCACCTGAGGCGTATCGCCTCAATCCTTTACCGACCGTAGCAAATGCTTTTTTACTCACGGTTCTGTTTGATACCTAGATTGTGTAGTGGAAATCTCATCCTTTCGTTGCGCATCCCTTAAATGTTCCACCCTTCTAAAGGAAATGCACACCGGAATCTCACGATCGGTATCTCTGTGTTGGTCATGGTTAATATT
>KZ062316.1:0-38592 GCA_002091835.1 Anopheles maculatus
GTACGCACCGAAGAAGCTGAATGGCAGCTGGATTGGACGTAAGTTGTCTAGGGCTTCAATTTCGACGATGCCTCCATAATCTGCTTAACGGTTCTCTTTCCCGGGATGCTGAATCTCTGCATCATCATCATCATCATCATCATGCTGGCCAACCAACGATCCGATGATAGCTGATGAATTCCTCTATCAAAACCACTGGGGGGAAATAAGTTTGCTCAACATGAATAATCTCTCGGAACGGGTCCTGATGTCTAACACGACAATGGTAAGTAAGAGCAATGGTTTTTTGAAGCTATGATAGTCCTTTCTGTAGAACGTCTTTAAATATGCTTAGTGCAAGATAGTAAAAAAATGGTTAAATAACTACGTCACGTCACTTATTTTACTATGTTATGGATACAATGAATCTATTGAAACAATACTGACCATTGTGTGTTTCCTGTTCGATTAAACAACCTTGATAAGAAACCGCAATTTCAATTAGTTTGTGTTAACAGCGTCCCGGTAATCTTCCTAAGATGAAATTTCAATCAAATCCACGCACAATAACTACCAACGTTCTCATTCTCACGCTCCGATTGATCGCAGTCAGTATCAAGTCTCGTGCAGAATTGTTCCCGGGCTATATCTGTCTTCTAATCTTATCGTCTAAAATCTGATTTACAGCTGGTAGATTGGAAAATTTGCTATTTTTTTTATTCGCGTCCTGAAGTATGCTCCCTGTGGCCATTTTGTGGTTCAGTCTAGCACAGACTAAAACACAACGCACCAAAATTCATCACCCGCATCCCGTGACACAATGTTTGAGGACATTCGTGGCGGGTGACGGTGTAATTAATTGTGCCCCTCGTCGACTCAAATATGCTCAGCTAACCTTACCTGTAGTACGGGTGCTTGTAATAAACAAGCCACAAATCCTTCTGCTTTCCCACCGCACGACAACGTTACCATCATCAGCCACATCACTGTCAGGCCGCTCTAACGCAACGAAAGAAAGCCTAATTTAATTACATCACTTTAAAGGGACAAATTTGGACAGCATCTACTTTAAGTTGACGAGTACAACCAACAAAACAAACCAAAGAGAGATTGTCGAAAGGGATGAAATGGATTAATGGAAGCCCTGCCAAAAAGAGACTCAAGCATTGCGTTCGTTCGCGATGTTGTTTTCGTGTCTCAGCGGGGTACGAAAGCTTCTTATCGCAGTGATGATCATTTCTATCCATCTCCGTATGCCGCCGGTGTTGTTCCAATTATTCATCGACACCCCCACCCCGTCCAACTCCCCCGTTTTGTCTGCTACCAAACCGAACTCCCAAGGTTGAAATCTCAATCCAATTTTCCAAAGTGCAACACGCTCAACCCGTTCGGATAACGGATAACAGAACCAACTGAAGCACGTCAGACTATGAAAGTAGAGACAAAAACAAACACACCACGACCACCCTTAAACCGTATGTACTGAATGCCTAACTTGACGCGTAATAAAGATCACAAGCGAAATATTTAGCACAGCGTTAAAAGTCGGGTATTTCAGCCCCAAAAATTGTAGCACGAGCGCACGGTACTCCTCTCTAGAGACTGTGGGTGCGGTTTGGCGAACCCGGCCCGTCCTCGAAAACCATCCGGCACTGGTGAAGTAGGCTGTGGTGAAAGTTTGTGCTTTATGTGCGAACTTCCCCCAAATCCAACGAGGGAACTGTCAACTAGCCGTAAAGGGGCGGACTTTTCGCTACGCACTTACTACTCCACGGTGCAGGAAATCACTATGATCGGGGTCGTTGTTTTTTAAACCAACTACCGGAACATACCGGACCACCACCGATGATGTACAGCGAAGCACATTTACCCCAAAAACTTTCCCAATTACTTGCTCCCTACGCACGTTAGTGCGCACGGGACGGTGAATCAAGCGGCCTTCTCTCGTCGAGCTTACTGTGCCTCGCCGAAACTTTTCCGCTCTAAACACGCGCTTGGGCCAACAACCGGCAGCGTGAAGAAAATGTATTGTTTATATCGCGTCTGAATGAAAAATAAAATAAACGTACACCTTGTGCAAGATAAAAGCACGGCCCCCGAGAACAACCACCAGCGTCTGGGATGAGGTTTCAGGAGCATGAAATGTTCCATACTGAACAGCTGTTCGCATCAAGTTGTGTCTCACCGTTTTCGATAAGGTTAGCAAGCAGCGCATCATGAGGTGCTTGAAGAAGTTGCTCTTACAAAAATAACTTATTTTCGCTTGAAGCATTGGCATCAGCATTGTTTTCCCTCGTTGTTGAGATTTTTGCACTCGACGCGGCATAGTCATGCAGTGACTGAAAAGAGCGAACTTTAAAATGCGATATGAAAAAAGCAAGCTTATATCCAAGGTCCTTCACTCTCTTTAAGTAAGCTTAGTGTTACTTACGGGACGCTGCAATTGCTAAGACAATTTTGGTATACTAATGATTTATGGATATAGCACGGTCGAATGCAACCGTTTGAACCCTTGTCTCACTGTAGAGCGCAGTCCATCTGCAATCATTCGTTCATGTGGACACCAGGTGCCTGACCTAAACCTGAACGCTGGTGGTGGTGTTGCTTCTATTCCTAATCATTAAATAAACACAAGATTATGGTCGTATGAAGAAGAAATAGTAAATGATCAATTGTTAATATTAGGGTTTGGGTTTTTGGAAATGTCAGTCATGTGGCATTTTTGATAACAGATTAGAACATATAATGGCTTAGTGGACTAATAGATATCATGTAGTTGGATAGTCAGTCCAAACAGGCTTCGATCGTCGGTTCTACCATGTGAAGATCAGCACCGCTATCGCCTCATCCATCTACTATCAACTCCTCAACAACTACTGTCTATCGTTTTGAAGACGTATTAATACTGAATATATCCTTCATTTAAACCGTCGGAAAACTTCTCAAAGCAAAACAACAAATGCCATTGAAGTATTAGCAACTCTGAGAAATGATCAACTTGTATTTTACAACGATGCAATTAATCGATTAGTTTTATATTTTTCCTACGACAAAGACTAAAAAGAATTTTCAACACTGCCCAGACGTTAAGGCATCAATAGAGAAGAGTCTACAAATTTGAAATAGAGCAAATTTGAAGCATTTAATATGTTTTTGATGCATTTAATACGGGGCGGCCCGGTGGTGTATACGATAACGGCGCCGGTCTTCACACGGCAGGACCGGGGTTCGAATCCCGGCGGACCGCCTCCCCGTACGCAGGACTGACTATCCAGCTACGGGTAAAACTAAGTCATAGAGAGCTAGCAATAGCAGGCCAAGACCTCACGAGGTTGTAGTGCCAAGGAAGAAGAAGAAGAATATGTTTTTACGTGAATACTTATTTCATGCACATGTTTTCATTATCCAAAGAAAACATTTTCTCATACAAAGAAATTCATTTCAAAGCACTTTTTTTACACTGATAAAGCTTGTTTGTTGTGATCGCTAACACACGTTTTTAATCTGTTAATCCGTTTCTTCACACAGAAAACACTTGCTCCTGTGAAATTTTCCATCTCGGCCGATCGAAGGTACTTGCTGCTAGCACAAAACGTGAAGAAGCTGTTTCGACATTCGTTCTTGGCACAGTACTCTGTGTACGACATAACTACCAGGTAAGTAGAGGGTAGCAATTGAACATCATCCCAAAGATCTGGCACTGTGAAAAAGACACTGATACAAGTCCGATAGGTCGTTTCCTTAGGTTAGTTTTTCTTAGCTTATAAGACAATAACACATCAACAAACATCCAAAAAACTAAGAACCACTAAGGATCAAATGTACCCCATTTTCCGTGTCCCGATTTCAACACAACCGGATATTTGATTTGTCCGGAAAATGATTTCTTTCCCGTAAAGCTTCCGTCCATCAGCGAAACTGACCAAGGGTAGCGATAATATTAACACTCACATAGCCATCTGATACCTCCTCCCCACATAACATATCCCTTTGCTTCTACAATGTCCCACGAAGGGATAAGCTTTAATGGCCGCTAAGTTTCGGAGCAGCGAAAAATTAACGCTGCCCTCGCTGGACGCAAAAAAAAAACAAGGGAAACCGAACCAGCCCCAACCGGACCGGAAAACTCGTGATGACGTGCTTTTAATGGCCCATTAAACCGGAAGCCCAACTGACAGCTGCCACTGTAGTGAGACCAGTCCTTTTGCAGGGAGGCTTTTTTTTATACTTCACCCTCGTATCTTCCCGGCGTTGGTTGGGAAAATCCAGAGAAATAAAAATTGTTTCACGCTGTTGGATCAATTTGTGGCCTTTAAGTGACGTGACATCCGCAGACACTGGTTGGCGCACCCGATGAGAAACAGTTTGCTTCACTGATTGGACAATAATTCATTGATTTTTGTTGCCGTTCCGTACCGTTCGGTTGCTGTCCGTTGGTGGTGTATCGGTTGCCAGTTTTTTTACGGTAAGCCGGAACCCAGCGTGTCAGTTGGCCGCCGCTCAGCTGTGACCGGAGGTTGATTCTTTGCGGTGCAGCATAATGTGTTACAAGTTTGAGCTGTTTATTTGGCCCAGCGGGTGGTTTATTGCAGTTCGGTTGAGTCAGTAAACATCACGTGTGATGGAGTATGGGAGGTTAAAAACATATTATGCTCAGTTCGTCACACAGTAACGCTTTTGCTGATGTGGGGTGTAAATTAAGCGTATGGTGGTTGAATAATTAAAACGTTATTGTTATAAACTACCGACTGAAACATGTATATTTGAATAATTTAATTGAATTATAACATCATAATGCACATTCTGTGAAAAATTTGCTTCTTCGAATTGACGACTAATTTTAAATTCTCACCGAAACCATTTTAAATTCCCCACGGTATCAACACCACAAGCAAGTCCTAAACTACCAACATCAAAGACTGCGCGCGTCCAGCTGTCCTTAAGTGTATAGCATGCCAGGTCAATTACGATGCAATTACCAGTTGCAACATCCACCGGACTGCACGTGTTCGCAGCTAACGGCTAACCGTCTAAAATGGTTTTCATTGCAGCGAAACGATCCCGCTGACGATCAATGCGTCCGGTGATGAATGGCCATACCTGCTGCACGCCGAGTTCACTCCCAAGGGACAAGCCATCGTGCTGGTGTACGAGTACGACATCTACTATCGGCAATCGGGCCGGGCCTTGCAAGCCTACCGGCTGACAAAGAACGCCATACCAGGCATCGTCTACAATGGTGTGCCTGATTGGTTGTATGAAGGTAAGTGGAAACTTTACTCTCCTGCTAACCAACCGATACCAGCTGAAGATATTTATGTTTTACAATACAATACACTACAGTGTGTTAAATGCAACACAGTCCCAATCCTATAAAATCCAGTATAACTTGTTTTTTCTTCGACTTAATTATGAAAAAAACAAAAGTGCTAACATATTAGCTTTGTTAAAATTAATGCATTTACCGTCAAGTTTTAAAAGTCTTCGAGTCTCTGCCATAAAGTAAGCATCTGAATATATTTTGAGTTTATAATTCTTTAATGGAAAGTTTTTATGTATCTGTACAAAGTGTCTTGTACATTCTGTCACAAAAATACTGGGAATTTATTGATAAAGCGTATATTAGTGGCTCAATAACCGAAATTCATTTTACCGGCTATTAAATAGACCTCATCAAACTCAATACACATATGCCATCTATTTGTATAGACAGCTTCATTCGAAGCTTGGTCAATTGCATTTTTAGAAAAGGAATGAGTCACAGAGGATGAAACTAAGGAACTAGATAATCCTTGAAAAAGAATTCACTTGCTCTAACATGCCATCCGCCAACTTTCAATGATGTTTTTTGGTGAAAACTCAACGCTCTTGGTAAAAGTCGAGCAACCGCAAGCATCATATCGTAAGATACGTTGAACTCATTAGTAGTCTCTTTCAAACTCAAATGATAATTTTAAATTTTCAGCTGCTTGATTCTGGACGTTTTTATTGGTTTAAAACGTTGATGGACGGCCAAAGCGAGACAAATTTTCAACAACGTCGTGTGCCTCGATTGTTTTATACCATAGACTCGAATATTTCTGACAATTTCAATGCTGGAATTCCTTTAAAAATCACAAGATTCAAGGTCTTGGCCAAGGACAATAGATAATGATTGGCACTAATTGGCTGATGAGGCCAATAATTTGCATAACTCTAGAGGCCAGCTATGTAAACATCCTAAAAAAGATATAAAACCATTTATATGTGAGATTCTCTTTTAAATGAACAATTCCCGCTACTTTTGTGATATATTGTAGTTCTCATAAACAGAGTGACCGTTGAGTGTCGTTTTTTAAACATATAAATTCTTAAGATGAAATTAAGTAAACTGTATAAACTATCTAAGCAATAGCACATACTATCTACAGCAACGATTTCCACGTGTCAACAGTTGACCATAATAAAATCCGACCTTTAAGGTTAAATGCATCATATGCTAACACACACACTACCGATTGCCGACCACGTCCTATCCTCTATCCGTACCATTCGTTTGCTACATTGACGCACCGTTGCAATTATGTGATTTTTAATTAACTTACCATTTTGGTCTAACGTCTTACTGCTTGCTTTCATCATATCGACGCAGAGGAAATCCTGCACACCAACAAAGCAATCTGGCTGTCCACCGATGGCCACCTGATGCTGTACACCACCTTCAACGACACGCTCGTACAGGAGCAACAGTTTGCCTGGTACGGCACGGCCAACGGTGACATCAATCTCTATCCCCAGATCCGCTCCCTACGGTAAGTGCATGGCAAAAACAGAACTTTCCTTCTTCTTTTTTTGTTCCCTTACTTCGCCACACCTAAAAGATAAAGCCGAGTGGAGAGATTCAGTGCGCCAAGACGATGAAAGAGAACATAAATTACCCGCAAAGGATAAGCCATTTGTGCTGCCTTCCGATGGTGGAAGTAGTGACGGTGGTACAGCAAACCGTAGAAAAGCTTCCCCTATTAATTGCGGTCGAGGTTTTGTAATGTTAGGAAGAGGAATGTGTTAGTCTAGAGAAGCTTTTTTCTGCGTACCCAGCCGTGCTGGAGGTCTTCCAGTGGTGCTATATTTATAATACTTCGTGCCGATCGTGCCATACTTTCCGCTCATCGTTGAGCAATCGATAAAACTTTTTCGAATCGTTCTTTTGGGGTTCGGAAATTAAAACATTAGCATTAAAGTCACGTGTGCGTCTTCACAGCACATCCATTGATGCAATCGTGTTGGTTGGGGCAATACAGTCACTTCGGAGTGCGGGACGCGAGTTTTGGCATTTGCCAGTGGCTATTCTGACATGATCTGGCTACTTAAATCATTCCAAACATTATCAACTCGTTCAAGATGTTGTTGTGCGTGATACATGTGTCATAATTATCGACTCCCTTCCGATATGATTGGGCAGCTGATAAGTGGTTATTTTGCTTTCAATTATAGCTCTGTCTTTATTACGTGCCGTAATAGCTAAGTGGTTTTTGACCATTCTTTATTTCAGGAACTTTTTAAACCAATCTATCTATTTTTTATAAGACAACAGCAGTTCACTGCGTAAGCTGAGTTACTTGACAATGATGAGGAACATAAATTACAGGAGATAATTCAATGCCTTCAATTTTGCATCAGTTCAATATGTCAGAAGCGTTGAACAATAATATTGGTGACATTTCCCGGCTTGGTTCTTTCTGGATTAAAAGATAATTGTTTAAGGTATTTGAAAAAAGGATTGATTAAAAACGACTCTACTGGAAGTTTCGAATCTCTTGAACAGATGTCACGTTCCTTCGCTGCTTATTCTGAGTTATTGTTACCTGGACCGTCCTTTTGTGAAAATATGGACGGCCAGTTTTGTATAAAAATGTCCTCTTTTCCAAGCAAGTCTACATCCTTTGGACGTCATGATCTGACATCTGGCACCAAAGTTCCCAATGATAAAGGCACCAGAAAGCATCTGATTTCCTCGTCCAACTCTTCTTCATTTGTATCTGCCATTGGAATCTAGATAGGACGGTTTCATCTGATGTTTAGGATATTTCCAACTTCATCAAGGATATGACTCATAGTACGAACAAATCTTCAATCGCAGCTCCTAGTTTGTGTTGGTCATAGGCACTCCGAGTCAATAAGAAATTATACAACAGATGGAAAATAGTTTACTGAATCGCCAGGACACAACGTCATCCAATGAAACATCGTTTAAATCAGACTTTTTTAAAGCACACGGTAACGAACGTGTACCAGCATAAATCCACCAGAAACATTTTTATGCTTTCGCAATTCCTGCCACATTCCATCTGCTGGATTACAGCTGACAACAAAAAGTAGAAGAATTTAATATGTTTGGTGACAAGTGATTTGCATTCCTGTCCCTATTTATCTGTTATACGAACTGCCACACAGCATTTAAAATGGACAGCGGATTTATTAAATGAAATTGCCAGCTAGATGCTTCAACATCAGCCAATAATATTATTTTAAGCCCCACTTACAGCTTGACAGAAAGCTTCATTTCATATCACACGAAAGAACCTGCCAACGTTCCAACAGCATCCCGTTACAATTGACAGTGATGAGAAAAACATATCCATTACCCCGTTACCATCTCGTACCGCTTCCGACCCTTCCGTGACCCATTCTGTGCCACACAATTCGAAACACTCATAACAGAAGATGTCTTGAAAACGAGAGTTCGACCGATAAGAAATCGGTTCGTTCTTCTTCCGGAACCCTGTTCGATTTCAATTACGCCAAACATTACGCCACTATCTTCATTGCCATCGTTGAACCATTTCGCTTTTGTTACATCGATTGCCGGCTAATAAAACGGGGAAAGAATAAAACCACGTTCTAACAACGATACCGCTTTCTTTACCATTATCTGCTCCTTTTGTACAGTGGTGCCAGCACTCCGGGCACTTCCGATGCATTCTTTGCGAGTTTTGCTCCAAATCTTTGTTCTCTTGAAATTCGCGCATCTTGGGTTACTGTTGTTAGGTATTGATCTTTAATCCCGCGCATTTGGAGCCAAGCCTCGCTCGAATGCACAACCCATGCTTCTTGAGATCATTTATGTTTTTCAATTTCCTTTCCCATTTCAACGACGAGATATGAGAGAATGAAAAATCTGTTCCATGCTACAGGACAATGTTCACAATTTCTGGTGATCTTGTTTCTGTTCTCCAGCCACAGGATACGAGCATATTGCCTTGTGTGCGTCACTGTCAAACGGTGCCCAAACTGATGATTCCATTACCCACGCACCACCCCCTGACCTTGGACACATTCGCCTGTGTATTCGCGTGTTTCACCCGTTCAACCCAGAACAACGTACCATCTTCCGGCACACATACACACAGACCGACAGACAGATTCCTTCCCGTACATCCTTTGATGCTTGCATCCGTCCGTCATCCGGTACAAAATCCGGCCACCGTGCTCGGGCATGCCGAGCCATTTGTGTAATGTTTCTCTGTCGCGTGTCTGCTTCGCTCTCCTTCTTGTTCTCCCGCTCACTTATTTATGTGCGAAAGCTTTTCATCAGTGATGCTCCTCTTAAAGCGCTACTTACTGTGTTAGGCGCGTGGGAAGTAGCATAAAAAGCATAAGCACTGAAGGACATACCATTTTTCACACATCCACATCCACACCCACAAGGACGTCACCTTTTTTTCTTGAATACCTTATCCTTCCACCAGTTCCTTCTGATGAGTTCCCGTCTTTCGCCAACTCTCCGGAATCTGGTTACATGTTTACTTACTAGCGCCATCTAATCCAACCCAATGTACCAGAGCACAACTTTGCATACGACCAGCAAAAAATAGCCCTTAAGGTGAACGCCTCTCCGTTTTTTTGGCACAAGGATACGCCCAACACACAGTCACATTGTAACCCAGCGCGAGGATGAATAGCCTAACGCGTCTTCCACGCTTATCCTTGCCACTTGTACCATTCTGCTGGAGGATGTGAACCAGCTCCTAAAACGATCAACTAAGCAGCATCAGCAGCAGCGACAACAACGAAACAAAAACGGTGAAAAAAAATCGTCTTTTCAACTTTTCTTCGGTCTTCGGTTTTGCAAAAGAACGACTCCGGGAACATCAAGGATCACAATTGATTCTGCTGCAGTAGCCAGATCGCCGTGCTGCGCATCATCCTTTCAGTGCCAAACGATGCCATTAAAGGATAAAACAGAAGTCCTGAATGACGTCGTTTGCGCTGCTTATGATTTCCTGTTTCGCCTGCTGGCGGGTTTTGCGCACCGGATTTTGGTGATGTATATCAAGAAAAAAGAACCACTTGACACTTGTTCGTGTATTTTGATGGCGAAGGATGGATATTGGCCGCATTGAAAGTTGATATCTGGTGTAATCTGTGTTTTGCAATTTTTCTGTGGTGTGGCATTCGAATATCTTAAAGTCACTCTTGATCTATCTTTTGTCTTTTTGTCTAAAAAGTTGTAAATTTTTTGTAAATAATGGAATATGCATATTTGGTAGCAATTTTAGATGCTAAACCGGATGGTCCGGTATAAATCCTTCCAGTGTTCAAGACACAAACGTGAGACGCACTATAAAGAATGTTCCAATAATACAAATTATGCGTATTTTTTCCCCATCCTTACTTTCTCCTCACAATGGCTACGGTGCTACGAGTTAATGTAACTAAATAAATCAGATATGTAAGTCAAGACCACTCGAAGTTGTAAAGACAAATAATAACGAGATACTCGGAGCTTTAGTCTGGCATTGGTCTATAAACTAGACACATCACACACCTTTTTAAACCTTTCAAATCTCCCAAACTGGACAAAATACAGAACAAACATTTGAAATTCTTGCACAAATATTTTTTAAAAAAACAAATTAAAGTTCCTGTGTTACTGCGTCGGTATTTCGTACGACAGGACCTGGACTATTCAACAACGTTTGAAAATCAAATCATGGAAGCAAGAAACAAAAGACCCTCGATTAAAATAAAATAGATTGAGTAGAAATCGTTATTGACTTCAAAGCATTTCATTAATTTAATACATTTATGAAGTAATCACTCAAAACTTTAATAAAGAGATATTTACGATAGAAGTACAATAAAGACTTCGCTGTCTTGTCTACGGTTTACTGAAACCTCAGTTTCGTAGCTCCTATGTAACTCATCTTCATTTAGCTATTTCATTAAATTTGTTTCAATGTCAGTTGAGGACCTCTACAGTAGACAGCACTTTACGACGCATAAAACCGTTGCTTTAATTTAATTTTATTATCTACTCTAAGTTGCTGCGGTCTATTACGGAAAAATAATGAAAAATGAGAAGAAACGAGACCTCAAATGGGGAAAGGCCCTTCGTTTAGCGTTTATTTAACGCAACTCACAGCAATTTGTTGAAAACGAAAACAGCTGGATGGAACACGTTCAGCTATTTTTGTACCTTTTCCCTTCTCCAAACGAAACATACTTTCAGCGCCTCCTGTCGTAGCAAAGAAGAGAAAAAATTCGTAGAAAAGAACAGAAGAAAATGGCTCTGTTTTGATATAACTTTTCTTGTTTCCCTTGTCTTTGAACCCGCACTTTCTATTTGCATTCCTCAATCAGATTCGGTGATGGCGCTGAATGATGGGTGAGCATGTAATCTTTGCCGTAGACGCAGACGGACGAACGCACCGTGTTTCATATTATTTTACGCGTAGTTTTTTGCAAATGGACACGGCAGCTCACAATACAACCTTGAACAGGGGTCGGCATCCTGATAAGAGGTACAAGAAAAACGACCCATCATCAGCCACATTCCCGAACAGGAAACAAGACAGACAGAAAGGCGAAGGAATTTCAATACAAAAACTACACAGTCTTTTCTCTGCCGAACGGGTATTATCCTTTTCTTCGCTCTCTGGAAGCCTTTTTTTTGCCTGTATGTGTGTTGTTCTTTTATTTTTTCTTCCCAAAAATACCCATGAACAAATGCTTCATGTTCGCGTGAGTTAGGATGCTTCCCTCCGCGAACAATCGACACATCCCTTTCGGTGCCCATCGCCCCCTTTGTCCATTGTAAATGAGAAGTTCCTTCGAAGGGCCCCCGCATTCACCTTAGCGATTTGATCCTTTTTTTCCACCCGCATAACCCTGGGTTACCTCTCGAGAATGACATATGTGAGTGAATTATTTAGAATATGCATTTCATTAATTTAATACATTTATGAAGTAATCACTCAAAACTTTAATAAAGAGATATTTACGATAGAAGTACAATAAAGACTTCGCTGTCTTGTCTACGGTTTACTGAAACCTCAGTTTCGTAGCTCCTATGTAACTCATCTTCATTTAGCTATTTCATTAAATTTGTTTCAATGTCAGTTGAGGACCTCTACAGTAGACAGCACTTTACGACGCATAAAACCGTTGCTTTAATTTAATTTTATTATCTACTCTAAGTTGCTGCGGTCTATTACGGAAAAATAATGAAAAATGAGAAGAAACGAGACCTCAAATGGGGAAAGGCCCTTCGTTTAGCGTTTATTTAACGCAACTCACAGCAATTTGTTGAAAACGAAAACAGCTGGATGGAACACGTTCAGCTATTTTTGTACCTTTTCCCTTCTCCAAACGAAACATACTTTCAGCGCCTCCTGTCGTAGCAAAGAAGAGAAAAAATTCGTAGAAAAGAACAGAAGAAAATGGCTCTGTTTTGATATAACTTTTCTTGTTTCCCTTGTCTTTGAACCCGCACTTTCTATTTGCATTCCTCAATCAGATTCGGTGATGGCGCTGAATGATGGGTGAGCATGTAATCTTTGCCGTAGACGCAGACGGACGAACGCACCGTGTTTCATATTATTTTACGCGTAGTTTTTTGCAAATGGACACGGCAGCTCACAATACAACCTTGAACAGGGGTCGGCATCCTGATAAGAGGTACAAGAAAAACGACCCATCATCAGCCACATTCCCGAACAGGAAACAAGACAGACAGAAAGGCGAAGGAATTTCAATACAAAAACTACACAGTCTTTTCTCTGCCGAACGGGTATTATCCTTTTCTTCGCTCTCTGGAAGCCTTTTTTTTGCCTGTATGTGTGTTGTTCTTTTATTTTTTCTTCCCAAAAATACCCATGAACAAATGCTTCATGTTCGCGTGAGTTAGGATGCTTCCCTCCGCGAACAATCGACACATCCCTTTCGGTGCCCATCGCCCCCTTTGTCCATTGTAAATGAGAAGTTCCTTCGAAGGGCCCCCGCATTCACCTTAGCGATTTGATCCTTTTTTTCCACCCGCATAACCCTGGGTTACCTCTCGAGAATGACATATGTGAGTGAATTATTTAGAATATGCTTCTGAATGGAAATCCATAAATAACACAAATGAAAAATGACCAGCGTCAGGGGTGGGAAACAAGAAAATCGCGCACCGAAAAAAAAGCTTCACTGCTGGATGGATGGAAAATGCGCAGAATGTGCTCTGGTAACGATCTGTGCGATTTATGTATGACAAATCGCGCCACGGCAGGGTCGGTAATTGTACGGCAACGGAAGGATAAGCTTGATGCTTAGATTCAAACAACACATGACAAAAAAAAGCACAACACAGTGTAATGTCCTCGTGACGTAGTGACATATGGGCTAAATGGATGAGTAATCAATCCAACAAACCAACTAAAGTATTGATCCTTTGTGTTTGACCTTTTGCAGCACAAATAGTGATAGTGTTTTGATGATACTAATATCGTGTCATGTTCGATCAAATAAACTTTTTTCATTCTAAATTCTGATCTAGTTCATCTTCTTCTTAGACGCTACAACTTCTGCCATATGATCATACCCAACTTCATTTCCACTGCGTGCAGATTTATTATCGAATAGTTTAACTTCGAGTTTAAATAGTTTAAATTTTTTGTATGAGTCTATATCAAGTCTATATGAAAAATCGATTTCATTTAAGATCACATTTTAATGTTCCACAATGCTTCTTTAAATAGACTTTCAGTTTCATAAGTATATGCAGGATACTTCATGCAAAGGTATTTGAAACTTTCTTGTCAAGAAAATTTAAAAACCTGTTATGAATTGGAAAAACTGGTTGTTTTAGTGTAAATCATGCCCTTTAAAATTAGATTAGATGATGACGGTCAATTATTTATAGACTTTTAGTGTTTTTTTCGGGCCGGTATATACGATAGCGGCGCCGGTCTTCACACGGCAGGACTGGGGTTCGAATCCCGTCGGACCGCTTCCCCGTACGCAGAACTGAATTTCCAGCTACGGGTAACAAATAAGTCAAAGAAAGCCAGTTATATGACTGGCAGGCGAAGAACTCACGAGTTTGTAGTGCCAAGAAGAAGAGGTAGAAAAAGAAGAAGTGTATGTTAAGGTGGAATAAAAGCAATTTTGCATCTTTCAATGTTAGAGAGAGGCTGGATGTTTGGAATGAATCTTATCCTTTGAGTTTCCTCCCTGGAAGGAGTCAGGAGCGATCACACTCCTGAAAATATCTTTATTGAAATGAATCGATTAAGGAACTATATGCCATGTTGCTGCAGCCTGTTGAAATACATAGTCGTTCATGTCATTCGTCTAATACTGCTTACAAACAACATCCGACCTTTCCAGCTAATTTATATATGGTAGAAATTAAATGAAAAATCTGTTCCATGCTACAGGACAATGTTCACAATTTCTGGTGATCTTGTTTCTGTTCTCCAGCCACAGGATACGAGCATATTGCCTTGTGTGCGTCACTGTCAAACGGCTGCAGCCTGTTGAAATACATAGTCGTTCATGTCATTCGTCTAATACTGCTTACAAACAACATCCGACCTTTCCAGCTAATTTATATATGGTAGAAATTATCCTAGACTTACTTTTATAAAGCATCTGTTTACTTGTAATATAGAATAATAAGTCGAGGCTGGATGAGGTGTTTATTGTTGGAAATCTTGCAGAAAAAGAGAGGTCTTCCGACGCTTAACGGTCCTCACCACGTTTGTTTCCTTTGACACACACGTGCACATATGCACTTAAGTGTGTCATACCATCCGTTTATGATGCGTAGTGCTCTTCTTAGTGTAGTAATTCATATGAGTGGGTATTGGCATATAACTATACTTATTTGTGTAATAATCCACAAAAAGATTTGGAGTTTGGGAATGGTCCAGCCGAATAACGATAACAAGAAATAATAATTAAATGTAAAATATAATAATCGTTTTTAAAACTAATAAATACTATTTCATTTTAAAACATTGCTATAATGAAATATTCGTCTGTTAGTCTTTTGTTACCTTAAAATTATCTCTTTTTATTCTTCTTGAATCCTAAAACTCCATGCAGTTTTGACATTACTGTGTCCTGGTTATCTCAAACCTTATTTTACCCATAGCGTAACAATAATCAGTCTTGCGTAAAGGAGAACGATCAAAATGGGATTTAAAACCGGTTATGTTTTGTCAGCAATCGACTCCTCTAGAGTTCTAAGCTTTGAATACGCTTGATTTTTTTTCAATTTGATAGTTTTTTCCTCTTGTTTATATTTCTTTTAAAAACTGTAAACTGGGTTACTGTTTTTTTTTGCAAACCAACACTCACACTCCTCAATGTCCGATCCTTAAAGTGTACGGTCTAGCTTTTTCAGTGCCATACTAACCGACCCGATTACCAGCCACTCTACGTTATCGCGTTACTCGTGCTCTCTCAGCTGTTATGTACAGTGTACCCAGGCCCCTGTTGTTAACCGTGCTCATTTCCGGAACAATGATCAGCACAAACATAATCGTCAGGTTACAACTTTACACTGCACGACTAGGTACCGCGTCGTGGTGCCGGTATCGAAACCATGCACAGCGACCGAACATGCAATGTCACACGCGCGCAATGTGATGGAAAGTTAACGAAGGTGAAAATTTGTTTGTCGCATTTGGTGCTGTCTGTTTGTTTGTGTTCTGCTACATCCAATGGCGGACAAAGTACTGCGTACATTTGGCACTGAACTTGATAAAGTTTTGGGTAGTTTGTTAATTAACTTTATCGTTCGATGCGTTACATGAAACGGCAATAATGATGCACTTTTCCGCAGGCGAGAATCGTTCCAATTCGTTTTCAGTAGCGATAATTTGAAGGACTAAATGAATGTTTGCAACGATTTACAATTATTTGAATGAGTATTTACAGAACCAAAGCAAACAAAAGCGATTTATTTGTGCATTCAGCTGTTAACCGATGCTTTACTAGGTAACTAACTTTGCGGAAGCTCTTCTGGAGCTTCAAAAGTACTCCATGAAACACAGCGTGTGTTTTATGTCTCACAATTCTTACAGAAGATCGCTTAGCAGCTATTACCCGTAGTAAATAATCTATTCACTTGCCCGGATTCCGCCCGCACGACCCAGCTATATCTAATTATTAATGAGATTAATAGTTCTCTTGTGAGCTTAATGTCAAGAGCAGGATTCCTGCTTCGTCTTGTTACCTAAGGAAACCCATTTACTTACTCCTGCGGTCGATGAGAGCACACTACCCGTCTGCTATAACTATCACTGACGAGAAGGTTCCAACCGATTGGATGAAAACTTTGCACCAACTCAATTCCTGCCGGAGTACTTTTCGCCAGCTTATCAAACTCTTCGACCGTACCAATTTAAAGTCTTTTACCACTCGGCGTTGGCATATTAAGCAGCACGTGCCCATTGGCGAACGACGCGTATGGAACAATGACAACATCATCCTATAAATGTGAAGATTCCTATTTGAATTGGAAATTCTAAGGACACACCTCCCGATACTTTCCGGAGCTCCAAACTTCTAATGATAGATATTTACTGTTTTCCGACCTTGTGTAGAGCTTTTGGGACTGGTTCGTTTGGAGTGCCGTACGAACTCCATAATTTTACTAATTGGAAGATAACTCAAACTTGGCCTTGGAAGGGAAGGCCAAGCCACTAAAAGAGAAACTGTTCGATAACGGAATATGCAAAACTGTTTAGATATTTACATTGCATGCCACAGACACATAAATTCCTCAGTGAAGGAACAACGGCAACAGTTCCAAAGGAAAGCCACATAAAGCAGAACAGTTAAAGAAATGTTCCGCCAACTGTTGTTCCAAAGTTTGATCCATGTTGGGTTGTTATCATTTGTATACAGAATGATTTAATGACATTCTTTAATAAAAAAAATTAATTTCATTTTTCAATTGCATCTTCCATAAAACAACTTAAAAAGTTTTTCTAGAAGTAAAGTTAGCAATTTTCAGCTAACTAAGGACAACAAATTGTAACCATATCGGATAGGATATTTATGCCCGCTACATCTGCATCCGCTGGAGTGTCATTAATTCCAAACACAACAAACACTTTGCGAAAGTTGAATTAAATTTATATCCCTTAAAAACTGCACCACTTGGTGGTGCCCTTGCTTTTCGGCGATCTGCAGCCTGGGCAATGTTATTATTCAATAAGCCAATCGCTCTTGCCAAACACGTCGCTCCGCTAATGAAACAATGGGAAGCGTGCAAAGTTGTCCGCCCCGAAGTTGGGCTGGAAATTGATAGCTTTGAGTTGCCGTTGGATCAGTGTGTCGGTTATTATCGCGTCCCTTAACCCAAACGCGAAAGAACGCTTCTGCAAAGTGCAATAAAATCACAGCCATTTTGCTATTTGCTTCCTCCGTTGCAAGCTCACAACCATTCAGATCGAAATGAAACGAAACCCACCGAAAGGAAGTGCTGCGGAATGGATAAACTTTTCTAAAACCATGTTACCATACCGTGCGTCAGACGTCTATGATGGTGTGGCGGTGGTGGTGGTCCAGGGTGGCATAGGCAAACGCCAAAGTTCAAATGGGATGTTTTTTTTTGTTTTCATGCAGGAAAAAGCGTAAAAGTTGCTTGGCCAACTTGGGATGGAACAACTTTTCATCGCTTTTCGTTTGCCTCGCTGGTTAAGCTTTAAAATGTGCACTTCCGTTTCGTTTCGTTGGTAGAGCTGGTCGGGCTTTTTTTTCTGCCCAGCTGCATTCGAAGTGCATGAGAGAGTCTTTTTACTCTGGAGCGTTGGCGGTCCGTAACGATTGGCAGGCAGTCACAATGGTTTGGCTGGTTTGGTTTTGGTGGTGGCGTGTAAGGATGTACAAGTGTGATCCATAGCGTAAACTATTTTATCCTCCCAATCGTACAGTAACTGTCGTAAACATTGGAATCATATCGTTTCAAAGGTTTCGCACTGGTTGAACAATAATCCCACCCCGTACTACAGCAGGCTTTTATTGCGTTGAACGTTGCACTTGATCGTACTAATGAAATTCTTCCTCTCTTTCACAGATATCCCAAGCCGGGCACAAGCAACCCTACGGTCACACTGAACGTGGCCGATCTGACCGACCCGAAAAGCATCCGAATGAACAAGCTTACTCCACCACCGATCCTACTCAATCAGTAAGTAATTCTCCAGGGCGACAGGAAGAGGGCAAAAACAAAATCACTTTTTATAATCCGTAACCCAGCGCGTATAAGGGTACAAGTTTTAGCAAACTTTTTAAGAAACTTCCCTTGGCGGTTTGCGATCTGCAGCCTGGGCAATGTTATTATTCAATAAGCCAATCGCTCTTGCCAAACACGTCGCTCCGCTAATGAAACAATGGGAAGCGTGCAAAGTTGTCCGCCCCGAAGTTGGGCTGGAAATTGATAGCTTTGAGTTGCCGTTGGATCAGTGTGTCGGTTATTATCGCGTCCCTTAACCCAAACGCGAAAGAACGCTTCTGCAAAGTGCAATAAAATCACAGCCATTTTGCTATTTGCTTCCTCCGTTGCAAGCTCACAACCATTCAGATCGAAATGAAACGAAACCCACCGAAAGGAAGTGCTGCGGAATGGATAAACTTTTCTAAAACCATGTTACCATACCGTGCGTCAGACGTCTATGATGGTGTGGCGGTGGTGGTGGTCCAGGGTGGCATAGGCAAACGCCAAAGTTCAAATGGGATGTTTTTTTTTGTTTTCATGCAGGAAAAAGCGTAAAAGTTGCTTGGCCAACTTGGGATGGAACAACTTTTCATCGCTTTTCGTTTGCCTCGCTGGTTAAGCTTTAAAATGTGCACTTCCGTTTCGTTTCGTTGGTAGAGCTGGTCGGGCTTTTTTTTCTGCCCAGCTGCATTCGAAGTGCATGAGAGAGTCTTTTTACTCTGGAGCGTTGGCGGTCCGTAACGATTGGCAGGCAGTCACAATGGTTTGGCTGGTTTGGTTTTGGTGGTGGCGTGTAAGGATGTACAAGTGTGATCCATAGCGTAAACTATTTTATCCTCCCAATCGTACAGTAACTGTCGTAAACATTGGAATCATATCGTTTCAAAGGTTTCGCACTGGTTGAACAATAATCCCACCCCGTACTACAGCAGGCTTTTATTGCGTTGAACGTTGCACTTGATCGTACTAATGAAATTCTTCCTCTCTTTCACAGATATCCCAAGCCGGGCACAAGCAACCCTACGGTCACACTGAACGTGGCCGATCTGACCGACCCGAAAAGCATCCGAATGAACAAGCTTACTCCACCACCGATCCTACTCAATCAGTAAGTAATTCTCCAGGGCGACAGGAAGAGGGCAAAAACAAAATCACTTTTTATAATCCGTAACCCGGCGCGCATAAGGGTAGAAGTTTTACCAAACTTTTTAAGCAACTTCCCTTGGCGGTTTACAGCTTGCGAGAATCACTTAGGGTGTGTTTTTGGATTTGCAAAAAAATAATGGCAAGTGATTGAAAAATATGTAAATCACTCGCTGGTGCAAGTGAATACCAAATGGAGGGATCGAAATAAATTCCAAACACAGACAGTAGGGGGACAACACTTGGATGATCTTTTTATAGGATGTTTTCAAACAGAATGAACTTTTTTTTATATTAATCTAAGGGGTCACATCTTTAGGAATTTAACCCAATAATTTAAATAGAATATGTCAAAAGTAAGAAATAACTCGTGAATGAAGAATCAATGCATTAATCTTACTTAAAGTAAAATAGCATTTCGAATGATTAAATTACAGCACTTGTTGTTGGTTTAATGGCATGTTATGACATGTCTCCACTTAATTATACTGCATAGCAGTGTATAGCCAAGTCCTTGCTACGGGGGAACCTTGCTAATATAAAAAAGTCTAGTTGAGCAAATTCTTCACAATATGGCAAACAAATTTGAGGTATCTGTGCTACATCCAAGATCTATCAAAAATATCGCCTTTGTTCGATAATGCTAGGTGAACAACACACGAAAGCTGATACTGCGTCGCACACGAGAAGGCCTTTCGCAAGCTCAAACTTTATAAATTCTGAGAATAGCTATGGCTATGGTCTGCACCGACTCAGTCGCTTAAGTTTAACTGTCATAGACTACACTGTGCTTTTGCTGATTAGGTATAAGAGTAGTTGGAAACTGACCCACATTTTCTTGAATTCAGCAACGTTAAACCATTTATGGTCTTTCCTGGACTTACGAGGTTAGTTAGCACTAAAAATTGTTGTAGTTGGGACAATGCCAAACCTTACGATGAAATAGTGTAACTGATCCCGTGTAGGTCTTTTTCTTATTTTACTCCATGTTTTAATCTGTTCTGGGTGTTCTGAAAGTCAAAATTGCATAAGTTTGTCATGTCATAGCAAGTTTAACCTCTCGGAAGCACGCCACCAAACAAAACTAAGCCAACCGTTCAGTATCATTTAAAGAACTCTATAGATGGAACATGTTTAATTGAAATTCCTTCACAGTAAATAACACTATTTATATATTTCCATAAGGTTTTTTGCGTGCAATCTGGCCCCTGTGTCAAAATGAGTCATAATTGCTTTTCGTGGTAAACATACATCCAGTAAGCTAATATAAGTAAGGTCCTGATAATGCGTTGAGTGCACAGCTTTATGTGCGTCTATAAAATTACAAAAGTATAGTGTAATTCTATGATCAAACCTATAAATTGTGATTGTATATCAAACCTATAAATCTAGGTTCTCTTTTTATAACAAATAATATGTTATGCGGATTGACAATTTATGGACATTAACGATAATAGCAGAGCTGTTACAAACATTTCCCAAAACATTATAGACCGTAGCTTACCGAGCGTCCTTGCCATATAAAACCATGCTAGCGGGTGCCACATCAGCATTTCTTACACCATGTTAATACGTGCAGCATTGATCTTCACCATCATCACGGTGGTACTAGCATCCGGTTTCAGACATACCAAGTTAAAGCCTTTGGAGAAACCGTGGTTTATAAAACAAGTGACAGCTTTATTACAGTCCATCCTCACTGCTGTACGTGATCCTCAACCCATAATCATCGTTCATCCATCTGGACAGCATTTTGCCGAACTTTTTATTAATGATCTTCTGCGATCGACAAGCGCCATTCGGAATCCATTAATTTACTACCACGAAACATCAGTGAAACTAAACGAAATATCTAATACTGAAAATACTTTCTTGGACAAAACAAAACTGTGCATTGTTTTCGAGAACAGTATTACTGATGAGAGTCATCTAGACGAACTGCTTTACTACACTCAACAACCGTATTGGGATCACAATGCGTACCTAGTGATTCTCTGCCAACATGTCGCATCCATTAGCACGGAACATTTGCTCGCTGGGATCGTTGACAAATTGAAAATGCTTGGACTTTACCGAATACTGTTTTTGGCCGTAAAATTATACCCAGAAACGTTCAGCTTACACTCTGTCAACCCGATCACAAATCAAACGCTAACGCTGCCAAAAAATGAAACCAACTTTACCCGCTTATTTCCCGATTATTTGATCGATCTGCAAGGCTTCGAGTATTCGATCGTGGCTGCGCATAAGGATCCCTTGCTGATTGCTGGTCAGTTGTATGGTACGGAAGCTGATTTAATGCGAGACATTGTACAGCACCAGAACGCAACCTACCGTCTATCGATCGAAAAGAAAGTTTCGGACCGCTTTATCGCGCTTGGAATGGGAGATCTTTCCTTATCGAAAGCATTCTTGGTCGGTACCACCGTTCGACAGTTTCACGCCATTCCAACGCACGGTGGCATCTGTGTTCACATACCGACTGGAGACATGATAAGTTTGATCAAGTTTTTCATCAAACCATTTCATTACGACATCTGGGTATGTATAGTGGCGTGTGTCGCGATGATACTGCTGACCAAAATTGTTTGCCGCGATAGGATCACACTAAACGTGGGTTGCTTTCTCGGCGAAACACCCGGCAAATGGGCACGGCTCGGTGGGCATGATCGCGTACTGGCGGGTTTGCTTGCCTTACTCATCCTGTTCTGCCATACCATCTACGAGAGTCAGATACTGTCACTGATTGCACTGCGTGTGTTCGAGAAACGTATCGAAACGGTCGATCAACTGCTCGCAATAGACTATCATTTTATGGCACTTCCGGCAGTTCGACAGTTTGTAATTGGCATCTTTCCCGTGGTTGAACATCGCATTATTCCCGTCATGGTAGCACCGGTGTTAATCGACCAGCGTGAAGTCCGTTCCGAGCGAATTTGTGCTTTGGTGCCATGCTCTAACCGAGTGTTTGAAAGCTTTCAGAGCAATCATCAGGGTGGAAACTACTACATCATGCGCGATACGTTCGTTCCGTTGCTGGAGTTTATCAGTTTCAATCCCTATACGATACTGGAACTTAAGTATCGTACCTATCGGCAGAATCTGCTGGAAGGTGGACTTTACAGCCACTACGACGCGTGGTACTATCAGCTCGAGCAAGAAATGAATCATAAAGATATTATTAACCAACAGACGGGAGTACTTACAACTGACACACTGGAAGCCATTTTTCTGCTCTACCTGTATGGTGTTGGGGTTGGCGGCATTGTTTTATTGATGGAAAATTTGTTTCATTATTGTCCCATATTTATAAAACGCTCATCAAGATGGTGCAAGAAGTGAATTCAGTTTTGCAAAGTTGAGTCATCGACAGCTTAAAAGAAAAACTTGAATTAAAGGAAATCGTTAACAACAAACGATGAAGCTTGCTGCATTATACAACACTGATTGTGTGATCGTAATCCCTCTTAAAATATGTTTTTGATATGAAACGCAAAATAAAGTAACTAATGCTAAACCTCATTGATTATTTAATTACATTCAACAGAGCTGTCAATTTTCAATGCACTACAATACTACAATTAATTACGCTCCAGAGCTCACACAAAATATAAACACAAAATGTTCATTCCTTCCCAGCAGCGTATTTAGCATGAAACCGATCTACAAGCGCCCGATAACAAGCTGCTTTGAAACACAATCTTTCGCATTGATTATTACGACCTCTTGTACATACAAAACTTGCTCTTCTCGCTGCAGCGTAACCTCAGCACGAAACAAAACTCAAACAAAATTACAAAGTTTCCGTTCAATTGAAATATTTTACTCGCAGCTTACGGAGCGTGAAGGCTGCCATACCCCAGGCTGCATATCGATCCGCAAGTTTGGAACGGTATGATCTCCCCAATTTCTCGCGAGCGATCGATCGAAACTGGAGGAACGAACGGTTATTTACATAATTTTCCTGGACCGAAACAGCAGTTCCTAGAGCTGATGGATGCTAGTTTGTCGCTTCGCGCATTAATCATACCGACGCCAGGTTCTGGGCAGTAAAGCGGAACAAAGTTACAGAATTATTGCATGAATAATTGAGCAGAGTATGGCATGAAAACAAATATTGTATCAGCAGAATTTTATAGTTTACGATTGAAATATCACAGCAACTCCTTAATTGAGTCAAACATTGTTCACAAAAACCCATCAATTTACCACCATATTGAGCGTGGCAAATAAAATTCCAATCACTGCACCAAAACCAATGCTTCCATATCTGTCAGCGGCTCTATTTGCGCTGCTCAATTAATCTAGTAACACACACCGGAACCGGGTCGAGATAAAACCGAGACTCGCCTAACAATATGTCCATCTGTTTACTTGTGTTTCTTCCTTTCCTGCACAGAGAGCATTACTTCACCAGCGCGTCCTGGGTGTCACCGTCGGAGGTCAGCGTGGTTTGGATGAACCGACCCCAGAACCTGTCGGTCGTGACGCTGTGCAAAAGCCCGATGTGGTACTGTCAGGAGGTAATTTGTCTTCCAAACAGCATTATCCTTGTCTATTTGCTTCCCATTGCCCCAATGCGACCGACAACGACAATCATCATCCCGTCTGATCGTGGTCGGGTTTTTGGGGAAAACCCAAAAGAAAGGGAGACACCGTCAGAAATCTGGCGATGGCTTTATTCCACCGGTATCTCCGGTCACAAACGGCAAAGCAAACGAAGCAAACTAACAGCTACAGCGCTACAACACCATCACAACCGTCACAGATCAAATGCATACGACTAAATCTCACCGAGATACTTAACATCCAATGGTCGCCCTCTTGCACGTACCAGTAGTGGCCAATGCACTCCTCCAAACCGACCTATCCCATTGTCCCCGCTATTACGAACGTGAGACACCGACCGTTTGCTGTACGAACGTGGGGACGTGTAAAAGCACGACAATTCAGCACAAGAGCTTCGCCGTTTTTTCGTTCCCTTTTTGTATGTGAATCTCTAAACGAGACCGTTGCATTTCAACTGTGAAATTGAAACAATAAATCTCTGACCAACGTTTTGGTCAGCACGTCACCATTCCAGCGAGTGGGTGGCAGGTGCGATAAAGACGATGCTGTGTGTGTAAAATGGGAAAATCGGAAGGCCAATCAAACCGTACCATTTTCGATGCATTCAACTGCGCGACCACAACCTAATGACATTTTTTGTTTTAGTTTTGGTTTTCCTTCCAATGGGTGGAAAACTGTAAAGTAAAGGAGCTTTGGTGACGAAAAGCTTCCTCCCGCACACGTACACGGATTAGCATCGGCCGTAAGTACGGTCTGACCTTGGACTGGAAGGTCCTACACTAACCCCCGAAAGCGTTAGATCAAAGCCCGAAAGGACACATGAATAGAGACAGGACACTAAAAGCGACATCATCCACTTTGCAATGTTTGTGAATTAAGCAGGATTTATTCGAGTGCGTCTCACCGGCTTCTCCTTTCTTGCCCACCCTCACTATAGACACATCGGATTAGTGGCGATGGACGTGGCTGGGTCGACGAGATGTCTGTACCGTTCTTCAGCCTTAATGGCAGCTCGTACATTGCCATCTCGCCGTTGCGCGATGGATCTGCAGGTAGGTTTTACTGTGTGGTTTTCTTTTTTATTTCACTTTTTGCATAGAGAGCGTGTGTGTGTGTGGGTGGGTTTTTTTCTTTTACTTTTTACCCACCCGCTTACCAGATACTACCGGATGTTAAGACACTTCTCTTACCGGAGGTATTCACGTGTATTAATTATTTAAGCATGTGCATAATTTACCGACTTACTTTTAGCAGCTGTTCTAATTTTGTGCGTTATCTCGGCTAATATCACTCAAATCATTATTCTATCTGTAAAGTTGCTTAGCAATCATAGCGTTAAAAAATCAACAACATTTCTAAACAAATCTACTCGTTATTTATGTATAAATAACTTCATGAAAAAGATTTACTTCTTATAAATCGAATACAATTTAAAAGATTTAAGTATTCTTTTTAACTCATAGTAATCAACTATTTATTTTCCTGCAAAAACGCTTTTATTCCATTAAAGTTGAAAATCTCATCAAAACAAATAACTCCAAAATAAATTCTGAAACCCACTTCTTATCAACCGCATTAGCGGTACCGCTAAAAGCATCTTCGGTGTACAATCTAATGCTAAAGATATGTCATCTTGCCAATTTGTAGCTCTGTGGATCACAAATGCATACACTTAGCCCCGGTAAACCATACGAAGCCATACGTTTTCCCTACCGGACAGGTACATCATTCATTCTGGTTCGACTGATGTACCGCAAATAAAAGTAAACGACCCTCAGAAAACACACACACAATTTCTCTGTTTCTCTATCTCTCTTCATTCCACATAGCCTAACGAACCGAAGATGGATGTTTCGTTTGATCCGATTCGGTTTCCAGCTATCCGGAAGTTTCTCGGAGGATTTAGCTCATTATTCAGCCACTCCATTATCGTTGTTCATATGATATCCTTACCGCTTTACGCTATCTTTCCACTCCCATTCCGACGCAGGACACTTTCGGCACCTGGTACACGTGCACATCGGCAAAAAGCGCATCATACCGTTGACTCATGGCCGGTTCGAGGTTAATAAAATTCTCCACTGGGATCAGGCGAATAATTTCGTGTAAGTTGTCCGAACTGCGAAAGAAGTGCTTCTCCGTAGGGTGGATGCGAGACTGGTGGTGGTAATTTATGATCCTCGGCCTTATTTACGGCACGCTTTCCATGCTGTCGAAACTTTCAGATACTACCTCGGCATCCCGGAACATTCGCCGGCCCAGCAACATCTGTACCGGGCCTCCTCACTGCCACCCAAGCAGGGCACATCGCCTAGACCGCCGCGCTGTCTCACCTGCAGCCATCAGCACAGTTCGCATGCGCACGTCACGATCAAGGCGTCGAACCGTGTGCAGCAACAGTGGAACGACGATTGGGAAGACATCGAGGACGAGGAGGAAGAGTACGTTGAGGTGCCGATGACGACACCACCGTCAAAGCGGAAGCGAAAACCTTCCGAGCCGGACGTTGTGGCACCAATGCCACCGATGCCCTGTCAGTACTTTACCGCCATCTTTGCGCCCAGCAATAGCGAGTACGCGTTGATCGAGTGTCTTGGTCCGATTGTGCCGTTCAGCGCCATCTATCGCATCGTGCCGGATGTAAGCAAGAGTCCCACGCAGGTGCTATACTACCTGCAAAACAATACGGCACTGGCCGACCGTATCAGTAAGGTGGCGCTGCCACAGGTCAAGTCCTTCCCGGTGATGATTTCGGGCGGGTATCATGCACAGGTTCGGCTGTTTTTGCCACCCGGACTGCGGGAGGACGAGATTACACGCTATCCGATGATTGTGCACGTGTAAGTAATGTTACTTATTAGCATTGATATGTTCAATCAAGCTATTAAAATTTAAATAGTAACTCGAGATCCATAAAATTTGATTTTCATTGTACAGATACTCTGGACCGGGCACGCAACTAGTGACAGACAAATGGCGTGTCGATTGGAACACCTATCTGGCGGGGACGAAAGATTACATCGTGACGCAGATAGACGGTCGAGGATCTAGTGGCCAGGGCTATCAGCTACTGCACGAAGTGTACCGAAGGCTCGGTACGGTCGAGGTGTCCGATCAGCTCGAGGTGGCCGAATATCTCCGAGACAGTTTGCACTTTGTCGATAAGCGCCGAGTCGGTATCTGGGGCTGGAGTTACGGTGGTTACACGGCGGCACTGGCGATGGCCAGCCCTACCAGCCTGTTCCAGTGTGGCATCAGTGTTGCCCCTGTCACTAACTGGAAGCTTTACGGTATGGACTCCAAGCTAGCATTAATCCTGTGCTTGCTAAGCAAAGATCATTTTGAGGATGTGTTCTGATTTTCTTCCAATTTCCCACTGTTAGATTCAACGTACACAGAGCGGTATATGGGCATGCCGAACGTAACGGACAACTACAAGGGTTACGAGGATAGTGATTTGTCGAAGCACGCCGAAAAACTGCGGGACAAGCAGTTCCTCATGGTAAGCGGGCACACTCATACACACACACACGAGTCCATTAGGATACGCATTAGCTATTACAGCAGAAAAACAAACGCAAAGGATCGATTGCATCCATAGCGTGTGCTAGATTACGGCTATCAACCTCACCGGGAAGGAAAGGCAATCCTTCATCGACCATTTTCCGCACACCCACATCCCCGGAGGGTGTCCGACGGCGAAGAAACAACTCGGCGAACATTTTCCCGTCATCGCTCGGGCAAATTTATGTTTCCGAACCCTCCGCTCGGCAAAAGCGCAAAACCGCTGCCATTACATTTAATCAACCATTCGCTTCGCTTTCACCACTTACACTCACCCCTTTCGTTCTCTCCCACTCTTCCCCCTATCTACCTCATCCGCACGCGACAGGTTCACGGTACGGCAGACGATAATGTGCACTTCCAGCAGAGTATGGTCTTTTCGAAGGCGCTCTCCAGCAAGGGCGCCCTGTTCAAGCAGCTGATATATCCCGACGAGGGCCACAATCTGGCCGGCGTGAAGAAGCACCTCTACCGTTCGATGACACGCTCTTCCTCGAGGACTGTTTCCGGAAGCTGGTAAGTTAGCTCGAGCGCCGAGATTGTGTGGAAAGTGCCCGGATAAATCTTGAACCGAACAACGTCCTCCTCCTCCCATTCTCGGTGGGTCGCGATTAATGGGAGGAATATGGGAGGTTGGGTAGGGTCGAAGCTTTACTATTCTTAACAGCAGTAAATTGATGCTCAGCGCAATACACTTTACGAGGTTTGACGAGACTTTACCAGTTGTGATGGTAGGCATGAGCTTTGGCGCCATCTGAATTGCAAATGACTTGCGGTATTCGGTGTAGGGGAACTGCTTGCGCTACAGTAAAATCGAATCTTTAACCTTACCAAAAACACTGAGAACTGTTTTTCGTTGTCACAGTTGTGGCTCGTTCGCTGGGAGAACTTAACAAAATTCGGCAAAACTGATATAAAACAAAACTTTTTCAGAATTTTATAGCCAGGATTGTATCATAAATCATAATCCGATTCTGACCAGATCAACATTGGTACTGTGAAATAGTTCTAAAAGTCTTCCATCCGTGACGCTTTGCGATCTCTAACTTGTTTATTCCGACAAGTTTCTAATAGCGATAACTCGTGCAAAAAAAAACCTCAGCTACAAATCGTTACTAATAGTTTATCCGTCTATTGGAAAATTTTGCCAAATCTGCACCCTCTCCATTAAATGAACAGTGTCATTAAAAAGTTTCACCCGCTAAACAGCTTTAGAAATTAATTTCGTAAAACGTTCCCATGAAATATGAAAATGCATAAATTATTTTCAATCACCCACGGTACAATCCAATAGTGCACACCGACCCGAACCGTTACCAGTAAAGCACTCTTGTTTGTCACGTATACGCGTTGGCCGCGAGTCGGACAAGGAGTTTTGATACCTTAATTAACATTCAAAATCGCAACTTCATACGCGCCGAACTTCCAAACCGTTGCTGTTGCCAGACACGTTACAGGTCAGAGTAAATAAAGTTTTATTTTTCCCTCTTTCCGTGTTCGCATCTCACACCACACGCGAGCAGGGAAAGTTTGCCTCGCCTACCGGATACCGGAACCCGGGCCTCGGGCCTAAATCTCCCGCCAGTGTTTCATTAATAATAATGCTCTCTCACACTGGCGGTTGCTGATGTCGATGTGCTGCGAAGAAAGCGTTTCGGCAGGTCGGCCGTAGAGGACGTACCATGCTTGGGGCGTACCGGCACCAGTTTGGTTGATCGATATCGAGCAAACATGCTGATAAATTAAGCCATTTGCCCTAAGTTGACCCGCCCGCTCTAATAAACTGGCATCACATCATTTCAAACGACAACAGTGGCTCCGTCCGTTCGCTTCACTATGTGCTGGGCGCGTTCTTCCGGGGAACGCCTTTCGATCGAAAAACTTGCCTCCTTCAGTGTCGATTATTTAGCTGCTTCGTTTGTATCGTTTTGCTGCCCGACTACTAACACGCACTTGATCTTTCTCCCTATCTTTCACACTCTCTCTCTCTCTCTCTCTCTCTCTCCCTCTCCCTTCTAGGTACCGCTGGACGTAAAGCCGGGCCTGGGAAACGGTGGTTCCAGTGATTAATATTTGCTTGATTACTTCGGTGCTACTGATTCAGCTTCAAGTTTCATGTAAAAGTTTCTCACTCTTCTCTAGCAAAACGATTCCTTTCTACACTTTCTAACTGGTGCGTATCGGAGCCTACCGGACGGGGGGGGGGGGGAACAAAACAAACCACCCAAACCAAGGAAAAAACATCAACCCGCGCAAAAAGGGTATTCAACATTCATGGCCACAGTTCGCTTTGCATGGTGGATACCATCGTTTGGGCGCTTTGGTACACGGTTCTTGCCCTTCTTTCTGCAACACCTTACCATCGTGTTCAACCCAGATCAATCTGCGGGAACCCATCAACATCCACATCACCATCATCATCGGCAGGATGTGGTACCACCATGGTACACCGAGAGGCCGTCCGATTACGCACGGAAGCTTACAGAACACGAGTTTCAAGCGTAGGAAAAACAAACACACGCTCAGTGAAAGAGTAAAGAAAGGAACCGAAATAACAAATAGGAAACAATACGTTACACACAAACTTGTAGTTGAGCCAATTTCTGCGTAGTATCTGAAGTAGGATTTCTTCACATTCACGGTGACTAAACTCACACACTCTATCTCTTACACTCTCTCTCTCTGCATCTTACGCACACAGTGTGTGGTGACGCTGGAGAGAGAGAGAGATACGAAGTAGGGAGAAGTAACAAAAAAAGTGTGCGCGGATGCTCATGGGGTGTTGTTTGGTCTGGTGTGGCGTTCAACATCCTTTGCCATGCCTGTGTCAAAATTCAGCCCATTGCATTCACTTCAGTGAGCAAATACACTGCATCATTAAAAACTGCTCGTGACGGTACGGTTCCGTTCGGTAACGTACACGAGCACAACAGCACACCATCGCCACAGACGGTACGCAAACAGTCGCGTAACGTTACACACGCGGCTGTGTATAGCAATATGGGAATAGCGGGACGTGAATGAGCTGGAAGTACATATTTGCGCGACTTGCTCACAGTCGGATGTCGGCACGTTTCTGAGCTTCAGTACCCCCGCCGGGGATGAAGAGACTGCGAATCGGGTGAACGGCTTTAATTGCCTTCCAGTTCACTATTTCTGACGGCGCGCACTCTCTCTCTCTATCTGAGGGTCTGCAATAAGAATAAGACGCGAGTGTGAAGTAGTAGTTTGAAAGCTGATACAAACTACAAATACAATAATGGGCAACGACCGCGAATGAAGCATTGGAACAAACAAAAAACAACCCAACAGAAATGACAGACCGAGCAAAAGATGAAAAATATGGTTGTGACAAACTTAAACGAATCATACAGAGCATGGGCGAATTACGATCGGTCGAATAAAGAAAGATATAACACCCTGATAACAATCAACGCTCTTTTTGTGAGCGCTAATTCAGATGTGGTTACTTAGAGGTCAATACTCTTGAGAATCCATCGGTATAGCTCCACTGACAAAAATGGGTATAGTTGAATGTTTTTTGGGTGTGTATTAATTCCCAAAGGATTCACCAAAAATCGATCTATTCTGCCCTGTCAATCCCAGAGCTCGATCCCCACTCTCTGTCTCCCTTTACTCTCACTATTTTACCTTCTCTTTCCTTGTTGAAAACAAAAAAAAAAACTGTACATATAGCGAAACGAACGTGTGATAGTGCGACCAACGTGTAACCCCCGAGGATGCAGTCTAAAGAAGGGACGCGTGCAATAACAATTAGTGCAGTACGGTAACAGTGGTAAGACATAAACGCACACTGTACTGTACCCCACACCGGTTAACCATATTCCGACACCGACAGTGGCGTCTCCGGTGAGCAACTAACAGAAAAGGAGTTTAAGCAAACAAAATGTCCCCCCGGAGTAAGTTTGGGAAGTGATGTAGTTATATAGAGTGGTATTGTGTGTAAATTTATCTAGACGAGATAACAAGAAAAATCCCAAATTCTTATGCAGCCATTTCTGTGTGGGATGTGTGGGATGTGGCAGCCATGGTAGGCTGGCGCTCACCATCACAATCTCATTTCATTTTGGTCACTATTGAAACAAGATTTACGAATCGGTTGATCGCTTTCCAGCTCAACATTTAAAGCAATAACAGTAGAACAAAAGAAGCCATATCAAACTACCTGGGCACTGTTCTGAAAACCACAACGCTACACAAATACATTGTAAATTGTTATCTCTACCGCAAGCTGACAACGCGTTTCTTCGCTCTAACCATGTTTTTTAATCACGTGGAACAAAATATATAAAACCTCCCGAACCCATGCGACCTAATCGCACTCATCTATCTCTACCCTACAGCGATCCCCATAGAATTATTTGGCCAGGACAGCCCAAAATCGTCTCGCCTTCTTTTTGTTTTGGTTCTTGATGTTTTGCACATTAACATTTCTGTACCTCGCCCTGAACCCTGTTAGGTACGGTGCTGTGTTGGTTGGTTGTTTTAAATTTAATTAACACTCCGATGGTATCATCCCGGAAAACCACCGATGGTCACAACTCAAGGTCCTCGGGGTCTCCGGTCCGGTCTGTGGAACAATCCTTTGCGAATTCTAGCCCATCTACGGGTAGCTAGACAACCATCTGTTGAAAACAGGGGACATTTCCAAGGACGCTCATGCATGGCATGCGGTTTCCCGTTGAAAGCGAGATCCAATTTTCTCCAAACCAGAGAGATCTGCACACACACACACACACACACATCGCCAAGAACGCCCTCGCGCCGGAGCCAAAGTTCGGAGGACACAGATTTCATGGGTGTTAAATTAATTTACGATTATGATTCCGCTCGATTTCATACATTTCTGCCAACCGCACCAGCAACCGGGCTGCGGTATGGTACAATTGGCAATTTCTCGCACCGAACAACCGTACGACTTCCGGTGGCTCTCTTACAGCTGCCGTTACGATACCTTGCCAATCGAACGTACGGGTAGATTAAAGCTTAAAGCTCTACTGTCGAGCAGTGTCGAGTTAGAGTGTGTATTTGCTCTTTCTTTTTTTTGGTTTGCTTAATCCCGGGGCGACTTATTTGAATTTATGCGAACACTGTTGAGCGCTGTTGTAGCGTTATTGTAGAAGGCTGGACCTACCACTACCATCGTATCATCATTACAAGGCGTGTGACAACACGGAAGGGGTGGGACCTTGTTTCTGGCACGATTGATGGTAGTCCGTGTGACCGTGACGCACTTTTAAAATTGCTCTACCAAGGAGGAAAAATCGTTATTACAATCTCGATCGACCGAGACCGAGAGGGTGAGGGTTTTTTGCAAAATTAAATTCTCATCAATTTCATGATAATGCAAACTGGCGTTTCCACATCATGTCTTGGTTATTTTCAGGCATGATTTCTTCAAATTATTACGCAAAAAAGCAAACATCTCATTTTTAAAATATTGTGAAATATTTTGCCCACAGTACGGTTAAATTTACTATGCAAACTACAGCCTCGTTGACGAGTGAATGTACTAAATTATTTAATATTACCGAAACGAAAGGTAAACCGTGTGGCCTAAACCCAAACCCTCATCCGGCATCCCATGCATAACGATACAGTTTTACGACCCAACCATAAAAAACCCATGGTGGTCCCAGCACCGAAGACGGATCGTCAAATCCCGATGCGAGTTTTGATACTTTATTATTTACCTTGCAGCCTCCCAACGACAACAACAAAAAAAACAGGCAGTACGACAGGAACGATCGTACACTTCAGTATGCAAAATGTAAAATAAAACTTCAAACACGCAAACGCCCCCCACATGAGTGTAAGTGTACGTCAAAGAAACAATACTACCGGCTGCATCAAAATCGGCGGGGTTTTCCCCCCAAATTACAAACAAAGTCTTGGGCGCTCCCGTTCGCGTACAATCACGCAGGGAAAGGATGTGATGTGAAATTCAAACGCCACCAGGCGCCTCCATGTGTGTGTGTGTCGAGATTTGCTTTACGGAGTTTTTTGGTTTTCGTTTTTGGTAACCCGTCACGAATTTTTACGAAGGAAAAACGCACCAATGAGAGTGTACGATGATGCGTGGAAATCATTACCCCGCTATACCTTCCAATACGGGAAGTTTTTACCATCGAAAGGGATGAGTTTTACCTTTTTGCTAAAACGCACGTTCAGCATATTCCATTACGCAGCTAGACAGTGCTTGTATAACAGTGGCGCATTATGCCACATATCTTTTCAGCACTGTTTCTACTGCTCACGTTCAGCTGTTCGGTAAGCAAGTAGGCTATCATTGTACTTCCAAGGAAACCATTTTGACCAAACTAACATTAATCATGGCGGTGGCGTTTGCAGTAAAACGGAATTCTATCATAATGATTCACTCCGTATACTGGCGTTTATTACGCAAATAAATAGCCACACGCCATCCCTTGCTGGACGACGTTTTCTTTCGCTTTTTTTAACCGAACTTTTTGAAAGGGCTACGCGAAAAACGAACATTTCGAAATCATGCTGCCTGATACTGTTCATTGTTTCCTATCTAAACAGTTGCGTTTGACGTTACGAACGTTCGGGTTGTAATACCTTTTCAACTTGATATGCTCACATAACGCTTTGTTATGATGGATTAATCATCCGATCAAATCGAACTTGTTGTTACGAGAAAAGTTATCCCTTTCGTTGTGTTTGTTTTGTCCAAACCACCAAACAACCAGCGCACCAACTCACTCAATGAGTAAGCCGGTATGAATGAGTTGTTTTAACGACATTATTTCGCATGACCGAAAACATGATCCCCATGATACGAGCGGCTTCATTCTCGCCGAGACACCGAGACGTGTTGTTTGCGTGTTGTTCCACACTCAACCATATCAGTGATAACAGTAGACACACCTTTCCCGCTCGATAGGTTTATAGGCAATCAAAACATAGCAATTATCACACTTGCGTAGTGCTGTAGCCGGTAATATGATGCTGCTATTAGTGTATAAACTACATAGACGCCACAGTATTTGCAACCGATACGTTACACAAGATAGTGCGGATAGAGAATGCCAAAAACTCTCAAACGCAGATACACCCATCCCAGCAGGAGAAAGAGTTTGTACAGAAACAATGAAAAACCGTTCAAAGCTTCTTAAACCTTTCAACTACTTCTATCAGCTCTGTTTCTCTGCTTACCTACTACCTATTACTCCCGAAATCGAGAATGTGGTGTGAAGATGTCAATAAGTACGATACCAAACAGTACTCTAGCAATGAAATATCTCTATCGAAACTTTCTTCAAAATTTCATTTCAATCAACAACACCGCTACTACCGTTACTGGAGCTAACCTCTCCCTTACTTTAGACCGCTTTACTTCTACGCTTGACGTGATACTGGTTAGAGAGTTTGAAACAAAAAAAAACACACACAAATAAACATGATTAGAAACTAAACCGAGAAAACCGATAATACAATAATAGTAAGACCGATAGCGAATAGGCGATCTCCTCCATTTAAATGACCTTAAACCGCATCCAACACGATGACCGACTAGTGTAGCGAATAGGAATATAATAAATTAAGGGTCCAAACAAAGCAAGAAAAATTGTTGAAAAAAAAAGAGTTTAAAACTTATAGCATATAGCCGTGTGCGCATAGTGTTGAAAGCAAAAAACTAAGGCAAAACAAACAAGCAACCAAAATTACCCAAAACTAAGCATAGTAAGTTTGCGTGTACAATTAGCAAAACCAAAGCTCGAGTTTATTACATTAGTCCAAGTTAGTATTTGATGTTTGAACTACCCGAGCCCGGGGCGCACGTAAACACCCGCCGAGCGCAGTGCGTTCGGGTTTTGATGGGGTGCTTTTTGCCGGCTTCCCCGGGCTATCCCTTGTGTCCGTGACTAAGTGTGCGTAATGTTTTTTGGTGTGCGTCGTAGTAGTCGTTATGTAGCAGCCTTCGGTGTTCTTCTTCGCGTTTCTCCATCCATTCGTTTGAGCGACACACTCGGAGTTTAAGCCGGCGGTGTGAAGCTGAATGGTTATAGTGTACATATATAAAGAACCTTCCTCGCAAATAGGCAAATGGTCTAGTTTCGTCCTGAGGACAACTGTTGCAAAGTATTTACGCATGAAAGTTACTCCTGACGTTGAAGGTGAATCAAAACGGTTTGCAGTTCTAATTTCGGTTTTGATCATTTTTATGTCTTCTCGGGCGTTTTGTTTCAATTTGATCTTACGCATTTGTTAGCTCTAGATATAGATGAGGTTTTGCAGCACCAAATAAACCCGTCTGTATTAATCCTTGTTAATATGCGCCATTTTCATTGTTGCAGCAATGCTTCTGTACAAAGAATGACACATGAAAGGGAATGGCGTTCGTACGATGATGAAACGATTGGAAGGACAGCATAATGTTTTATTGGATTGTTTTTTTTTTCACGATCAAGCGATTGATGAATGAAAGGGTCCGAGCAAACGGTTTGCGCCCCGTTTATCATCAGCGTGCAACAGAACAATTCTAAACGGGAGAAAATATCATTAAACGAAACCAAAGAGATCGTAACCTGGACTGGACGCAACGGGGCATTGTAAACAAAGCGTACCGGGGACGTTAGTCGCAAGGGTCACTGCACTCGAATGTGTAACGTGCATCATGGTTTTCCGACTGCTTGCACGCAACTTTAAACCCAACAGTTGCACCCAACATTGCATGTAACGAGCTCACGAGCATGGTAGTTGCGTCCAAGTCATCGAAGTTGGATGCAAGAAATTGAAGAAAAAGCGGTTCCACGTTGCGTTGGAATGTAGACTAGAGAAAGAATATGAGGGAAGTTTATTGTTTGAAAGTGTAAAAACAAAAACATATATTTAAATTAATAAACCCAACACTCATGTAACATAACATAACCCGGTAAACGTGTGTGAAAACTATAAACCACGCTTGCGTGAAATAAAAAGGCAATTCCAATGCTCTGTGCTCGTTCCCCGACTTGCGGTGTAGCGAATGGGTCCGAACGTTACCTTCATCCTTTCATGCCGCGCAATTCGTGATAATATGGAGATGAATACAGCAAACACACAAATCACTCTAGCAATAATGTGGACCTTCATTCCTAGGAAGAGAGGAAGGTCCTAGACTTTCGTACCGTTTGCCTTTTAAATTACGCTCTTCTTACCGAAAGAGAAACCAAACAAAAAACAACAACAAAACAAAGACGCCCCCCGGGGGAGAGCCACAAGCGTGAGGCACACTTTACTCATCCACCGTAATAAACAGTGTATAACATTATAAGTAAGTGAACCTATCAAAAGCAAGGGAATGGAACGACGTAAGCATTAAGAAATTATTTTCACCGTCTAAAACAGCAGTGACCGGACAGGACTAATCTAATGCCACTAATATGTACAAACAGGTGAAGCAAAAAATCCGCACACAAAAGCCGTTTGACACGTGTGTACGTGTAAAAGCAGATTACCACACCACATACAACACTTCACAAGCATAAGAGTAGTGAAACGTAGCGGGAAACGTATTGTTCCCATTTTCAACAATATATCCTCCAGTGTCCGGGGCGTGCACATAGAGATGTGGGACATGGTGGAAAAAAAACCCATACCGTTCCGTAGCAAAGTGAACCCGTTCGACCCGTACCACGGGCTCGTATCTAAGCTGTTATACATTCTTCGACTACACTCTTACTACCCCACTATCGTTTAGTTTCGAATTTCGAATTTAACCGTTTCAAAGATGCAATAACTTACCGTTAACGCCGGTTGTGGCGTGTGGCGAACGACCAGTGTTCGTACTCATATCAGCGTAGCCTCTCGTTCGTAGCCACCAGCCGCACCGGTTCTAAGTAGATAAAACTTATGAATTATATACCCCTTCGAAACCTCGAAAGCTCAAACTGAGGACCACCATTTACAGCGCAGGTGGGATAGTTGCGTCATGTAAATAGAGCAGAAGGAACTCCTTACATTCAACACTGGCTAAAAGCGTAGAACGTTCTGCATTAAGTCTCTATTTAACGAAAACCAAAACACACTAAATAAAACAGAAGCATGGAAACGAGAATATTAGCAAAACGTAGCAAAGCTGACTAATAAGCAACACAAAATACGAAAGAGAAACATGTCAACAAAGCGTTTAAAAACAAAACATAACAAAAACCAAACGTAGTATATACATTTTACCTTCGGTTTCGGTTTACGCAAAGCAGAACGATGTATTGGGAAGCGAGTAACGATGTAAATGCGAAAATGGAATGGAAAACTATACTAAAAAAAAAAAACCAAGTGAACACCACAGAATCAAACTCTAGTGAAAAAAGCAAACAGCAAACAAATTACTCCAACCAAACTGAAATGGTTTAATATTTACAACAAAAAACAAGTCCCACTTTCATCTCCGATAGCCTGAACTGTTAAACATTCACACTCAGAAGAAGAAGGAAAAGAACAGAAGCCAGTAATATGTAAGTTATTATGTATCTCTAAATGCGTAACAATAAGAACGCAATGGGACAGACGGATGGCAATGACATCAGACAAATGAGACAAACAACACAGAACAAACAACTGGATACTAATTGCGCGAGTTCAATAAAGAAAGATATTTTAAATTCATGACAAACGGTCTAAGCACTTCTTCCCTCTTCGATATCACGGCTGTTTATATCTACTTCCAGATTAATCGAGCACCATGACGTGGTTTGAGGATGTTATGTCTTCGTACGTGCTATCGCTCAAACGATTTTCGTCAATATTATAATTCCGCAGGTTGATCACGTTAGTTCATCTTTTTGAATGGGTTCATTGGACAATCGAACGATGATGGGACATTCCTCTTCCGG
>KZ062316.1:38638-50523 GCA_002091835.1 Anopheles maculatus
TGCGTACGTGATTTTATTCCAAAACGATGTGCAGGTAAGGTAACTGAGACAACTTGTCAACATTACAATTGATGATACACTTTATTAATAGTATCAGTATCAGTTGTCAGCAAGATGAGACTCTTTGTAGCTGAAATGATCTTCATGTTGACTTTTTGGATGGATTTTTGTGATTAACATAATCACTTCTGCATTCTAAAGCCCTTTACAACTCCCTTGTAAGGGTAGTCGAGCGCAGACTATAAACGTAAGTTTGAATGTAATCTAATTCTAATTCTAAATGTAATAATGTAAGGGATAAATAAATCGTCGCGGAGAGGAATAAGCTCTCTTCTTCCGTGGACGTTACACAGCAACGATCGTATTCCTTTACTTGGCGATCCTGCCAGTAGTCGAACCTGGAATCTTCTGATTTGAACCTGGAATCTTCCCTAATAAATTACAAATAAAAAATTGGATGTCTATTTAGACCTAACCGATCAATTGATCCTCTGTTAGTCACCGAAAGATTTAGGAAGCTCCTCTGTCTGACATTTGCCGAAAAATCTCTATTGATTGCTGCTTCGGGAAATTTACGAGTCTTCGTCTACTGAAGACGCGATAACCTTCAGTAACCCAATTTTCACGAATCTTTTCAACCACTTGGAAGACTTAATATTGGACATCTTTGCATGGATATTATTTATAGTAGATATGTGTCCATCTTCTCCACTTCGCCACTCGAAAAACCTATCGCGATGGACGATAGTTGGGAACAATGTAGAAAGTTTTTACACACAGTTAAGATGGACAAAACGCTAGACCGTGGACGGTATCGAAAATTATTATAGCAAACCAAGTTCGTGAAACGGTTGAAATGCATGATTCGAAGGTAAGTAATGGCATGCCCATCTTGTCAACATCTGCCTCACCGTTAGGACATATATTGTTATGCCTAGGCCCTAAGGTATAAAACGAACAAGTCACCGAGTTCTTTGGTTTGGTTTTATCAGTTTGTTTCGCATTGTATGATCAATTTACTATTTTTTTTCCAGAGAATTCCAATGTTGTATAAGCCGAATTGGCTTAAAGTTAAAAATTAGTATGTTTTATTATACTTAATACCAATATAACTAACTAAATTATCGGACTATGTCGAACCCGTCCGGTCAAAGACGGAAGCAATAGAAAGCCAGAAACGGCAGGTCAACCCCTTTTGAGTTCTGTCTCGTGAACCCTTTTGTAGTGCCAAATTAGAAGAAGACATTTCCGGGATGTACATCAATAAGTCAAACTTTTGCTGCAAAATCTCAATGCGATTATTCAACGCTGGTTCACCGTAAATGTTAATTATGTTTGTCTCTTTGCTCCAAAAACTTTGCTCACCACGGTACTTAGCCATGTCCGCTTGATACCTTGTAACTTGATTTGTCGTCTGTCATGATTTTAGATCAGATTCGATCCCACAGCTAATGACAAAGATCGCCCTGCTGAATGCTTTTTTAAAAAATGTTATAAAAAATATATTTTTTTTTTTATTATAAAAAATGTTAATATCTTCTTCTTCTTTCGTGGCCTGCTCCTAGGGAGCACGTCGAATAGACATGGCCTGGTGTCCAATCCGTTTTCAGGAAACTCGGTAACTTACAAAAAATGTTAAAATAGAAAATGATATAAGAAAATCAACATGTATAAAAAAAGGTCGTAATTAGTATATGAATAAGATAGAATTAAAAAATTATTCTACTTCAAAATCATTTCACTAATTTTCTGATAGAATGCTTCCCTAAGGCAAACTGATGAAATAATACTAAATCATTCGAAATATTAATGAAATACACTTCCGATACCGGTGTGGCGAGAACTACAATCCTACTGATTGTCACCACGCTTGATTAGTCATCGGTTACTCAACGTCCGCAAGAGTAGAACGCCCGAACCCCAACCGCACACACACACACACACACACATACACTCACAAAACTGCTGCTGCTCTTCAACGAGACATGCCAATGCATGCCAGCTAAGATGCGCGAAAATAACCTCAAGCAAGAGAACCCGAGGAGAGCTAAGCCAAAGACGGAACCGATGACAATAAAACGCATGTGAGCAGAAAATCATGCTCACACACTCGGAGAGCGATGACATTCTCGGCGTACAAAATGTCACCATATCGATGCATTATGGTAAGGCGGTTAACAAATCATTCACGCTTAGACGATATTTGATCGTCAGGGCATTGGTTTCGATTGATTGATCGAGCTGTTTGGTTTATGGAGGTAATTGATAGAAGCTAATTGAAATTCCTGCATTTAAGAACTAGCTCAAACCTCAATCCCACGAATCAACACTCTCCGCTCGATCAGAATTCCCTCAACATCTATGATTCTAAGAGCCCGAGAGAGAGAGAGAGCGAGAGTATGTGCGCGACATCGATTGAAACCGCCGACCACCTTCGACGACCCGAGATCGAAACGGGCCGGCTCAGAAACTCGACACCACTCCGACACGATACACACACTGTTCCGAACAAACCAAAAAATCTAACCAAATCCGTCACCACCCGTTTAACACGCGAGCGTGTGCGCGAGCGCCCATCCCTGCCCGATCGACAGTTGCTAAGATCACCCGTGTGCACTACGGTGTGTCAGCAAGAAGTGGAAAAACAGGGAAAACATATAGTGAATGAGGAGGAAAATCCCGTGATCTGCCTGCCCGGTGGAAGCTGCGTGTGAGTAAGCACCGTGAACTATTTCCCGCTTGGTGCGGTTTTTTTTTTCTTGCGAGAGTGTCTGTGGCCCCATGGGAAAGTGTTAAATCGCAAACGCAAAATGTACGTCTGTCGATCATCGTTAATTGCTTGACGTGGTGCGGGGAAAAAGTCGTGTGCAAGTGATCGATTTTTACGCTGAAGATAGTATCGATCAACTAAGTAGGCAGAGAAAATGTGAAGTGAGATGCCTGTGTGATGTGCGGTGAGTTACTCACGAGCAACCAGGCGCACGCATACCGAAATCATACCCGTAGAAAAAATATGGTCTTTGGCCGTGATATATAGGGGTTGTGACCAGTGCCAGTTGAAGTGAATAATTCCATGCCTCTATAATTTGCCACCCTGCACAAACGAGGCCAATCATGAGCGTTTTGGTCGTGTGGTGACACGGTCACCATCACAACCCCAGCTCGAGTGAGATATTTTCGTGAGATGAATCAATCGTGCAGTTAACTCGATCACAGGCGAATGTGAGACGGGTTCCGTTCGTGTGCGCTAGTTGCCAAATTCTTTTCGCAGTCTCTCGCTTCGCTCATATCGTGACCAAGCAAGATACAGAACGATATCTAACAAATTCAACGCTACGATAATTAAACAAGATGATGACAGTTGCACACTGTATCGCGGGAATGAGATAATGGTGCAGCGTATCGTGTGCTTGTGTCCGTGTGTCCGTTGTATTTAAACGAACCTCTTTCTATCTTTTTTTTTTGCTTCCCACTGGTGACGCACCCGTATCTTCGTCTAATACGAAAACATCTAAGCCAAAATACACATCGGCGAGTTCTGGCACGGTAGTCGCTAATAATAAACCCGCACACGGGGTGGACGGCCGGCACCACACGCACGGGTGGAAGTGCGGGAATGGAAACGTTTACCCCGATCGTGTACCATTCACAACACCGACACAGCATCAGCACGGCCGACCCGGTTCAAAACACCATGCCCGATCGTTTGTTTAGAAGAGGTTTAAAATCGATCTGTTTTGGTCTGATGTAAAGCCAAGTTGCAGTCACTGTAAGCTGGTAAACTTTCATCAAACTCCGAGCAGCGAACAGACACGCGCGCGCGACCAACCCTTATTGAACGGTTCCACCCACATGCGACGTACACAGACACCCGCAAAACAGACGACCACGATCAGCTGCTGGCTAGAGAGTGGTGGTGATGTCATCCGTCGATTGAACGGAAGATGCCGATGTTGTGGTGTGGTTGACGCCTAGTGCACACGACCGGAACTCGAGGCGCTTCTTTGCGTCTGTGAGACAGTGAGCGACCGCGAGGCGTAGTAGATGCGTTGAAAAGTGGAATTAATTAAGATCAACATATCACCTCGCGCCGGTGTTCAGTGGTTTGTGGTTGTTGGGGTTCTTGCAAACTGTGCTAGATTGAAACGGCTGAAACCGGGTCTTTGCTATGCATCAACACAATTGTCCGTTCGCTGTCTATCCGTCAAGCAGGGGATCTTGTGCAACCGGCGTGGTTTAAACGTGCAGTGTTGTGTGTTTCTATCGAAGTTGTAAAACTCGGTACATGTAAACAAAACCGCTGGTGAAGTGATCCCACCGTGGAAACGCTACTGCGATGCATCTCCTAGCGATGCACCGATACCGGGAACCGATGTGAAAGATTTGTTTTGACAGTCCCAAATGCAACTGGATGCATCTTTGGTTTTGGGAAAAATAATTTGTTTATAAAGTTAGAGCTTAGCATGGCACGTGCCAGATAAATGAAACAAATGGAAAATTAATTAAACTTGAAGCGGTTAAAAATGATGCACATTACAACGAACAAACAAGAAAAAATGTCTTCACAATTTCGTTTTTGTGACTCGGGAGAACTCTAGAAGACTGTCTCTTACTTACTTATAATCAAGTCTATGAAACCAGTAATGGCAGACGGAAACCTTTCGTGATTAGAGAAGCAAGAAATAGCTATATATTTTTGAATTATTCAAGGGTATTGGTGGCCAGCCTGATGGTATCGGTAGATTGATAAAGAAAAAGATTAAACTATTAAGTTTTTCCAACAAAAAATCAATGATACTAAGTAGTACAAATTGGTAGAACACATGGTATACCGTATGGTGTTCGAGGTTTTCTTCATATTTGGATTGCCAGCTCTAGATATATAGGAAAAGATCGTTGAAAGATTGGAAAGGTTGAACTCATTTGATAACGTGCTGCAATTTTATAACATTATTTAATAAATGTTTTGGAGACACTTCATCAAGGCACTGCACAAAGTCATTTTTTGGGGAATTGATAATTCTTGTCGTGATCTTTAAAGTGTCGTTACATTCTTCAAAGGACTCTATTTTGAACGATGCTTGTGCCGAAATTCTTTGAAGACGATAGTATTCACTCTACTCTACAACAGCAAAGTCCAACATATGCAGAAAAATAGCTTGTACTTTGAATAAAAACAAAAGAAAAGTTTTAAAAATGTCTTTAAAAAGCTCTTGTTACTTTTGGAGATCATAGTTGTTGCTGCATTAATCATTAATTAGCCACCATAATCATCTGCGGCTCCGTGGTAGATGCGACAGCAGCGCCAGTCTTCACACGGCAGGACCCGAGTTTCAATTCTCATCTGGGCCGTTACCCCATAGTGAGGAGTTGTTGTTTGTAGAATTTAAGGGAATATGGGCCTCTTGGAGCTCTTTCGCCTCTTAGTGAGGAAGACTGACTATCCAACTATGCGGTAACAATAAGTCTAGTAAGAAAAAAGGAGAGGTATGACCTAAGAGGTCGTTAGACCAAGAAAGAAGAAGAACCATTTAAAATGATGAATACAAATTGTACAAGAACTTATTATAATTTAAATAGTAATTGTTCCAAACAGTTGTAGTACCTTTGGATACCTTTTGGGCAGATCATCCTGTATTAGATTTTCAAATACATATCGTGTATTAGCAGTGTAGTGAAAACAAACAAGATTGAAAGTTAAATTGCTGGTCTCTTGATCACACACTAATCTCTTAACCGATTTACTATAGTTGATCAGCCTTCTGAGCACCGATCCTAATTTTAAGCTAGTAATCCATTCACATTAGAATGCAAAAAGGCACACCTCACTAAAAAAAAGCATCCCACCCATATGCAAATCAACCAAACTGTTATACCCTGGCGATCAACGCAACAGCTTGTCGCAATTTCGCGACTCGATCACCTTGAATCAATTCAACATAACTCTCTTAACACCTACGAACAGGTGAAAATGTTTACTAACTGCTGCTTAAAATTACGTACAAACCGACCTTCACGCTGTGTATGTCTCTCTGTCTATTGCTTCCCGATTGCAATCATCACTCTACGTGCATTGCGCTGCAAGTGCATTTAATAAAGCAGCGGGTGCAACGTTAAACATCAACATCTGCCCACTCGGCTGTGTTTGGGGTCACAAACATTCAAGTTCAGCATCGCGCAGAGAGAGCAATGACAGATGCGAGCGTTTTTGGTTAATTCGTAACACCGATTCGCTGCAATAGACAGTGGCGTAAAAACGATTTGCTTGCGCATGAACGCGCGCACACAGAACACGCAGTGCGTACTTCAACGCCTATATGCTATACACGCATCGTCACTCGCATCTGTACTGTAAGCAAGATCAGAAGCAAAACAAGCTCGCCCAAACCGAGAAGTGCGAGTAGAGAGGCGGCAGAGAATATTTTTGAATAATATTTATTTCTGTTTCCGGACGGCGAACGACTCGATGACGTAACGTTGTTCGCGATCGAGCGTAACGGGGCGCAACCACTCTTACCAGTACCAGCGCAGCGGGCGGAAAGCGCTAACCGCCAGCCGTTTGATTTCGACCGTATGTAAATCGTCTCGGACGCTTCGCCGTATAGACACGGGCTGGCTGCAGCAGGGCGTACTAAGCATGAATAATAAACATGTGGACGAATGAGGGATCTTGCTTACGAATTGTCTACCAAGCATACCGTCAGCCATAAGCGATTTGAGTTTTGAGTTCCATTGGTTATTGCGATACGAACGCAACAGGAAAACGTTCATAGTCCCTTTTAAGTGTTTAAATCAAATTCAGCAACAAAACAACGGCTTTCATGTTTGGCCAATGTTATGCTTCAACGCAACACATGTCTTTCGATCGTTTTGCTGCATTAATTCTTTAACTAACTACCTCACTCCGTTCCTTCAACAGTTGTAACTTATCGAACAAAACCGAACGAAATAATGTGCCATCCATTTGTTTAATCGCAACACATTGGATTTGTGCATGCCCGATATAAGTGCAACTAAACCGTGGTGCTGAAGAACACTTCCCCTGGGTGGAAAACGGAACTCGAAAGCTTTTCTTACACGAGCAAGCTCCCACCCACTGTCGCTAATCGGAATGGCGGAACAGAACGAAAACACATCGACGAAAAAGAGCGTCAAAATTCAGGATTACATTTCGCCGGGCATTTCACGCGAGCGCAGTTTTATACGCACATCAAACCAGCAGGTATGGGTAGTTCCTTAGGGAAAAACATTACCGCGTACACCACTATATGTCGTAGCTTAAATGTCCAATATGTTAACAACTTTCTTAATTTCCCTTTTCTATCCTGGTACCTTCTGCAATGTTTTAAAAACAATCCAAAATTGGCTTTCTAGCAAATGTTTGAGGTAAAAGCATATTCTACAATCGTTTAAATTGGCACCATTTTTAGATTACTGTTAATGTTAATGTTATTTGCATGTTATTATGGAAAATGTATCTTAAAATAACAAAATATTAAAAACGTTTTAGTGAGTATTAACACACAACGACATAATAGTAGTAATTATGATTCCTATTCGGCAAATTTCCATACGACAAACACAGATAAATGTGCATAAATCACAATAGAAGCAGAATTGACGCTAATGTGTCTAAAATCAATAATTTAAAAAACACCAATTATTTAATAGATTCATGTCTAAGGAAAACCGTATGGTATTACTGTGAAAAATAATTTATGATAAATTTTAGACATTTAATGTTGCTTAAATTCAGTCATCTTTTCTGTTTTAGATATAATTGAAAAAGTCATATACACACTACAAGCGGGCGGAATGTTTATTCGGTGAATATAAATTGTGTCGAATGAGTTCAAGTAATCAACGCCCCTGCAATATAATGCTTGTTATCAATTCCTCGAAATCTATCGAAACCTTTAACTCAACATTCAATTAGCACTAAATGAAGCTATAATAATAAAACACGTCCAATGTATGAACTATTCAATAGTTATTTCGACTCTTGATTTTATATAAAAAATTTTTTTTTAAATATTAAAAAGCAGTTCAATGAAATCAGACGGCAAAGGCTTTTTCTTAAAATATCATTATTTTTATCTGAACGCAATTTTAGTATTGCACTGAGTGACGGAGTGAGTGACAAATGGGCTCCATACTGTAAAGGGAGCGAATGGAAATTTGTTGAGTAGACGTCGTACCCAACGCCATTATTCACATTGTTCTGACCAGAAAAATAAAAATTCTTCGAATGTAAACCGAGCTCAAATCCAATATTTGTGAACGATTGCTCTAAGATACTCGAAACACATAACGCAAGGTTACAGATATAAAATTCAAAATAACAAAGCTTATATTACTTAAATTCAACATTCTTCTAATATGTTTTCATTGTTAATAGCGAATAATACTAATCAAAATATTGTTGTCTTCTCATAAGTAACTAACACAAAAATTTGTGTCATTAGTTGATGGACAACAAAAGAGACAACTATACTGATCTTGTCTCGATCCTCTGATGTCCGGAAAACTTATGATGTATTTAAAGAACTGATTGTGTGGCATACACCCTGCTCAATAAAACTAACGCTTAAAGAGGTTGATATGCAATAAATATTCTGCTGAAGTTTTTAAAATTAATTAGAATTTGAGTGGAAAATCCAATGAACTCTCTCCACCATTGCTTCAAACTAAAATCGATTTTTTTTCACCCACTTTTCCCAGATCAATAATAGCAACAAACGGCGCAGTTTGGCATTCACCCAAAGCCAGGCCCATCAGCATGCCCAACAGCAACTACGTGGTAAGTTTCCCTCGTACAAAATGTGATCGTGGAAAATTATTACCCAGTTTTCTCTTAATTCTTCTCTTTTCTAACTACCATCCTAACCTTAGAGGGTCGCCTGGACGGATTTTCGGGCATAAACAACAAGCTGAACGTACACGCGCAGGAATTTCAAATGAATAACTTACCCCTGAACGATCACCGGTTCCCATTGCAAAGCTCAAGGTAAGGTTGTCGGATGTTAAATTTTTGCTCCCCTAAAACGGTGTCCTCCGACGTGCTTTTCCGCCGGTAACAGGTCCCTAAACATCTACAGCAGCTCCCTGCAGCACTCGAAATCAAGTGTCGCGATGCCGCTGGGTGGAATGCACGGTCGGCAGCATCATGCACTGCAGCAGCAGCAGCTCGGTAGCATCGGTAGTCCCGTCCCGAGGGGATCACTCATGATGCCCGCCCATACGCCACTGCACCACGTTGGCGTGCAGATGCAACCGTCACATATGCCGCTGGTAAATTCACCTTCTAGCAGCAACATTCTGCACGTAAGTCCACGCCGTTGCTCGGGAGGGAGAATGGTTGGGACAGCCTCCCGGCCTGGAGCAACGCACTCACATTCGCTACCATTACTGCATCGCTTACTGTAAACGTGTAAATGTCGTCTCTGCTCTTCCATGTCCATGCCGGGTTTTCGTTTCTTCATCTTCGCAGTCCAGCGGACCGCGCGTTAAGTTCGCGCCGGAACCGATGCTTCACTCACACAGCAGCAACACGCCACATGCCTCCATCAACAACAGCAGTGCCGCTGCGGGCGGTGCCAACAATAACAACACCCAATTGAATCTGGCCCCTTTGCAGCGCTCGAAGTCACTCTCGTCGGCGGATACGTTGACCCGCGGGTTGGCCAGCCTCGGGCTCGGCATCGGTGCGGAGGCGAACGATATTGGCATGTTTTCGCCGGAGGTGCAGGCCGCCATTACCAAGGCGATCGAGGATCCGAATCAGCTGAATGCGCGCTGCTTGATGGATCTGGCTGCACAGCTTCTTCATCGTGCCGTGGAAGGGCGTCGGTAAGCAAATGGCCGGAACGACATCTGGACACGGAACTCTATATAATTGCTCTCAACGATTTAAGCAACGTGCTCATGCCCTTTTTCCCTTTTAACGAGATCTATAAGTCTAGAACAATCTATCTTTATTATCTGTCTAGAATAGGTGATCTGTATATAGGCCACGACTCTACACATTATTATATAAAAAACCAATTAAAAGAGACTGATTTCGGTGATTTTTTATTCGATAGCCCTACCTAAAAAAGATTGACAATTCTGTCGAATATAGACAAGATATGATACCTAGACATCAATTGATTCGTAATAGCCATGGCTAAGATACTCCAGACACTGCAATTGAAGATGTACTCATTCTATGAGTTATGCACATACTGACCGTCGGTTATATCCGCTCTTAGTTTTATATCCTCTTCAAAACGGCTTAAATAGGACGGTCTTCAAACACCCTGCAGTGTTGATTGACTATAAAATACCTGATAGTTTTATATTCGTAAAAATTTGATGAATAAGTTAATATCATGAACAAGATAGATTTTTAAATATTGTCCACTGTCCATGCCTGGGATGATTTACGGGATTTACGGCTGTGATCTTGGCAAAGGCTTATATAATTTATCAGACTAACCTCAATCGGTGGACTTTATCCAACCAATCGCAAGCTAAGACAGAGTAACAACATCGCCAAAGTGCTGAGATTAAAAAATGCAAATATTCAGTAACGCAATGGCAAAGGTACTAGCTGAACAAACGCTCTCAAAAACGGTGGAAATATCTTTACTTTAATACTCGAATGTAGAATTCACGCCAAATTTAATTCATTCGATTATCTATAGCAATCTTTCTATCACATAACCCAAAATTTGTCCTCTAGTTCACACGACCAAAAAACAGGATCCTGATCTTGAGATCTGCACAAAGAATCCACCATTAAAGTTATGATCACTTTTATTAAATAATAAAACAGTTTATTTAAATCCCTCGTGTGACTTGCAACACGTACTAGCTACAAAGTAAAACAAATATATTGATGCCATTCTATTTATCACAGATACTCATTGCCGATATCGCGTCTCTGCATTTCGATCATCGCCAAGGAGAAGAAGGAAACATTTCTAGAGGCACTGCTTAACACCTGCCGCCAATGGTACCAGGAGCGGGACAAGGTTCTGGGCGCGATGCAAAACTCGAAGAACCCATCCCGTCCACGGTTCACCTCGTTCATGGCGTTCCTGACGGAGATGTTCTGTCAGCTGAAGCGGCGTCAGCTGCATCTTCGCACCGAGTGTGACGGTGTGCCGCCTCCACTGGTACTGCTGACCGTTCTGGGCAAGTGCTGCGAAGACTGCGTTCAACCACCAGTTCGATCACTATCCGAGGTGTGTAAAAGGTGTATTTTCAAAGTGATCGTCACCTTCTTATCCACATTGCTACCTTTTTTTTTGGCAGATCGAATGTCTCTTCTTTGTGCTAACCTGCATTGGACGCGACCTGGAGACTCACCTTCCGCAGCAGCTCGAATCTTTGCTGGCCGGAGTTCGGGATGCGTTCCTGAACTCTGCTGCCTCAGCACCAGCGATCCGGCGTACGCTACTACAACTGATCGAGCTGCAGGCATCCCACTGGCAGCTGCCCGGAAACACTGTCCTGTATTACTATCCTTCGTCCAAGTAGCTGGTCATCGCCACTGCAACAGCATCGGGATCGGACACGACCAAAACAAAAACCCACGACCCATGGCCCACGGGGAAAACCGGGCTGTTTACAATTATGCGTTTTTTGTTTTAATTTTCTGTTGATGGACTGCAAGTCTGGTAGCGCCACAAGTGTAGGGTACGGCCAACACGTGCCGTCGCGAACGAACAAGACGAATCGAACGGAACAAAGCATTGATAGTACCATACGTATATATGAAACCAAGCACCGACGAGTGCATACGATCACTTTATTCGAAACGTTCGAGAGAGCAAAACAAAGGAAAAAATCAAAACCTAACGAAGCGATCAGACTACATTCCATCAAGCTGGTGAAACAGA
>KZ062316.1:51913-69999 GCA_002091835.1 Anopheles maculatus
TCTTGATGGACGAAGTTCCTTGCATGAACAAGTCAGTTCATTTGATCGCATATTCAGTGAAGCACCTTGGACACGAAGATCTCTTAATAGATAAAACTCCATGGTCTATTATGAACCTTAGGCAAAAGAGTCACTCAGTAAACGTGGACGATCGGCCTTAGAAGGCAATGCCCAAGGAAACCACCACAGCCTGTGCTCACTTTACGACCCGGTGATGTTAAAATAATTTACCGCTGTATCGTGTAATTTTAACAATTAGTTAAAATATAGTCGCCCTCCATTTCACACAGCAATCGATTACACAAAGTGAGTGCAAATGTTATTATTATTTGCGCGTTTCAATTAGCTAAACCATTTTCAGGTGCTGTATTTACCCAGATTATTATGTAATTGAAATTATTTCTTTTCTGTGCTGCACTTTACTTACGATGGAAGAAAAAAAACGTTCAACTCAACCTCTTTATCTCGAAAAAAAAATTATAACAAATACTACATTAATTAGTTTACCCACCTTTGTTGCGTTGGTGCCACAGATCCGGATCGTGCACTGCTACCACCTATAGCTGCTCCTAACCAAACGCATTTACCATCGTTAACGAGCTAACCCGGTGCAGGAAACAGGAAGCTACGTACCTCGTTTTTTCTTCACATTTTAATGGCACCGAGGAAATTGATGGTTGAACGATGCCAACGATGTGAGCCCCTTGGAGCAATAAAATAAACACACACTAACAATTATGCAGACATATTTATTTTCCCCTCCACAACTGGGTCTCTCGATTGTGCCGAGCGGCGAGGACGAACGCTTTCCCCGGCAAGGTTGCGCTCACCGAAAATTGCGCAATATATGTACCGACAAGCCCGAGCATAACATGGCCAAATGGCACAAATTGTGTGGCCCGTTGTGGGTGGAGGAAAAGCGGAAAAATCTCACCTATGCAAAACATAGCACAACAACAGCAACCGGAGGTACAGCGCTAACCAGCAAGTGCGCATCAGCTAAGCACGCACGCACACGTCGATCGTAGTGTGGTGTAATCTATTCCAATTGTCTACACCCGGTTGTCCCCAAACGCACAATAAGATCCACCAGCAGGTAGCAGCAAGCGAAGGGAGGAACTGCACTGCACTGATGCACATAATGGAAATGGGAAGTGCATGCAGCACACCGCGCACACCGACTAGATAAACATGGTGATTATTAGTGGCCGCGTCGAAAACCACCCAGCCCGCTGGAACTTTCTTCCCCTGCACACGTAACACAGGCTGGGGAAGACCCGTTAGGTAAATGCATTGTGCATCTGCAGGTTTCGTTTTCATTGCATTGCTTGTGGTGGTTTTGTTCCATATCTGATGGAGCTATTAGCGATCGCGTCTATGCTCTCAGCGCTATCGACGATAGTGCAGTGGATGGTGGATCAACGCGCAGACTCAGCCAGATAAGACTGCACGCAATTTTCCATCACACTTTACAGGCAGAACATAGGCCATCTTTCAATGGGAGCCGCCTAATTTGCAAGTGTGAGCATACGGCGGTTGAACAAGTACTAATCGGCGTCTAAGTCTTCCTGCTTGCGGTGGCTCTTACTTAACCGAATTTCCAGTCTATGCTGCATTGCATGTTCTATCTCTCCTTGTTCATGCTTTCGGAAGTGTGTGATGCAATTTACTCAGTACTCAGAAGGCAAATAAGGAAGTTGAAGATCACATTGATCTCTTCTTTGATCTTATCACTCGGCTATATTATCCATAATAACTCTCGTGACACAAACACACCCTATTGGTGCCTTTCTTTTCTCACAACCTACATTCCTAAAAATCGATTCCAAAAGCATGATACCGCTGCTTAGCTAAAACATCCACTAAAAAAGAATGTTCAAACCTTGTACCATTAAGGATATTTCAGAGCTCAACCCTCCGAATCATTCGGTGATTATTGATTGAATTTTACTTAGCCATCCACAGAGTCCTCCTCCATCACATTTTCCCCACCGTTTATTTTATTTTCCTCGTTCAAACAGCGAAAGTTTATCGAACCTTCAGGCGGTAAAACCCGACGCACATATGCACTCGCACGGACAGTTCCTAAACGATGCACGATGCATTTTTCTATGACAGCTCCGTCCGTCTGCTTCGACTTCGTTCGTGGTCCGCTACTGTCACGAAACCGTGAGGTACCGCACACGCAGAAAAGTTCACGTGAGCGACTACAAATGAACGAACGTTCAAAATGCGCGTTCAAGTGCAAGCCACGATGCACGGCGTCCAGACATGGTTAAGGCGGTGGCACACCTCATTGGTTGCCGTAAAATGCAGCTAATTTGTGTAAGGCGCTGGTGAAGAAAGAAAAGCCATATCGTTTTACGCGGTCTTAGGACAGAAATATCAATATGGATGAAAATGAAATCAGAGATCAATGGATACAAGCACAATTATGTCAAACTTTTTTTTTCAATAATGTCTTTTTGGAGCTACACGCTCAGTAGGTTTTGGTCTATCATTGCTAGTATCCAGTGTCCTTAAAGTTGGATACTCCTCTACCTTCTCAAGATCTTCGTTGTCAACTGATACTCGTCGGGTTCTACCACAGTCAGAGCAGCTGTCAAGCAAGTTTTAGTCTGGGATTTTGTCTTCTTCAGGTTGTTCCTCAAGTCAATAATTTGGGTATACACCTCGTACATTGTCATATAACATCTGATGGAACGACTTCTTCATCGTCCTCCGACGCATACATTGTCCATGTCTCAGAAGCGTAAGTGACTATTGAGACTATGATTGTTCTATACAGTCTCTGCTTCGTCCGTTGCGACAGGCATTTTGGGGGTGCTGCAATTCAATGTTTATGTTAATGAGGGTGAAGAATTTTAATCCTAGATAGGCGAAATTTCGTCATCTGGTACATAGGTGACCAACATAACCTTTAATAAATGTATATGTCATCAGCGTATATCAGAGAAGTCTCGGATGGCTCTAGCGCCTAGATTTAAGATGAGACAGGCAACCCTATCTCGCACAGACCGCTTGGTGGTAGCAAAGGGCCCTGTGCAAGTTTTGCCATCCACCTTCTCCTGTGCATCTGATGTGTGACATACAAGTCTGGAAAGCCTAGCCGGGAATGAGCTCACTGCGTCGTATAGCTTTAGCATTGGTAAGCTGTTATTTGCGAATTCAATGTTAGAAGAGCATATAATGGCCATTTAAAAAAGGGTATAGATAGCTGAGTGGATCATGATCGTCCAATAAAAGATCTTGCAAATCATTCTTTTTTTTAAATATGTAATATGTAAGTATATGTAAGAACACCGAAACCGCAGGAGTGACTATCTAGCTACGGGTAAAAACTAAGTCACAGAGAGCTAGCAATAGCAGCAGGCCAAGACCTCACGAGGTTGTAGTGCAAAAGAAGAAGAAGAAGAAGAAGAACACCTAAACCATATCAAGATAAGGCAAATAAATAGAAACACGTTATAATAACACACACAAATTGCGCAGCACTGCTTCAAGCTTTATGTAAACTGTAGTTAAACATTAAGCCTCATGTCCAGAAGCTACATTTCATAATTGGGTCATTGTGTTGGCTTGTTATCGTGTCATCTACGAGAATCTTAAGCAATCCGAAGAGTTTCTTGAGCTTCTCCCTCCCATACCCTTCCTGGGTACGGTCTGCTACCCCTTGTCTTCCCAACCATTCGCACGTTCGTGAGCGCAGTCATAATCTATTTTTCCCCATGTTGCTTACCACGTTGCTCTCTTCCATTACCGGCTTGTTTGAAATGTGTTTTTTTTTGTTCGTTTGTCGTTTTCGTGCATTTCCTCCTGTTTGCAACTAGCAAAGCTGCAACACACGAGCTCATCTTGCACGCGCGGAAAGCAACAACGCCCGTGTAGGTGCCCGAAACAAAAGAAAGTAGCTTCGTGTGAGCGAGACACGGTGCATCTGCCATCCGCACGAAACATGTAACGCGCGGCGCTGGATGGAAATAGGAAAAGAAAAGCGAAAGTACTCACCTGACCGCGGGAGGTGCAACCGTTGCAGTTGCAGGTAGGTGCTTTTAATTGGCGCTAAAAATGGAAGCCCTTTTACTTGAGCGTGATGGCAACAACAATTTTCCTTACACCGATGCCGTGCGCCGCGCCGCCCCCCCCTTACCGGCACCCACTGGCAGTTTGGAAAACGAGTGCGGAAAACATTGCATACGGCCGATCCGGACACGGCCCGTCCAATGCAAACGAACCCCCTAGGCACCCTGGCTGGGTTGTTCGAACTAATTTTTCAGCGAATTTTCCAACGAAAAACGGTCTCCCCACTCTTGTTGTGCCGGTGGCGGGGAGGGAGGTTATAGACGAGCTTCAAACCATCCAAGCGCCATGCCTCGGAGGCCAAAACCCGCTACCCGATACGGTTGGGTTGGTTAATTAATATATAAATAGGCTTGCGCCGAGGGAACATTCAACCAGTAAACTTTGTACTCTCCGTCCATCCATAAGTGTATCGAAATGAAGTTTACGGTAAGGATCCCTCGGTCTAGTGTGGCGCTTGTGAGCCTTGTTTTGTGAGCCTTTCGGGGCATCAGTGACGTTACCAGTTGAGATAGAAAATATCCTACCTGTGGTGGTTGATTATCAAGAACTGAACTGTTTCTGTGCGTGTCGAAGGATTTGTGTTAAGAAGTGATTAGCTGTGGAAGAGTTTTTGAGTGACGTTAGGATGATAAAAGTATGATAAACTTAAAACTGTTTCAAAACAATCGTACCGTTGTGAATCAACAGATGAACTCCTCAAAAGTATTATGCTAACTGTGATGTTACAGTGTGACTGTTGTATCCAACTTTGAGTATAAAGTGTGCCAAAATGTGGCTAGAATAGCATCTAGCGGACCAAAAGAGAATGACAAAACATGGCCCAAAAAATGGAGTAAACTGATCGTTTAAATATGGATAAAGCAATCGACAGAACATCCATTCGAAACATACTATGGCATGCAAGGATAAAGTGATCGTTGCTGATGCACAAGTGATCTACTACAGCATAGAATTCTTGATTGTTTGGCAAGATAAACGATGTTTTAATATTTTCCCTCATCCCATCTGGATATCGTCTCCAGATTTGAAGGACTAAGTGTCAAAAGAAGAAGAAATAGTTCTGTTCCTAAAAAACACAATAATGACGTGCTTATCCCAACATGTTCCTACAGAAAGCTTGGGCAATGTTCGTTTTCTTTCACTTTTTAATTTGACGACAGCTAATTAAGTTATTTTTTTTAAAATAATTTACTATTTCAAACGAAACCTCAATCCTAAGTAATTCTTATTCTAGTATCTACTTTAAATCAACTTAATTTCTTCCTTCCACTACCCAGATACTGGTGGCATCGGTGGCTGTCGTCATCTCGGCAACACTGGCGCTGGAGTTCGAAAGCAGAAAGCTGCACCCGAACACCGAGCACGATGACGGAGGGCTGTCGATGCTGGAGCAAACGCCGGCCGAAGATCGCCAGTGGCAGGCGGTGAAGAAGCACGAGAAGCGCCAAACCGGCAAGAAAATCCACATCTTCCTCGGCAAACCGAAGGGCAAAAAGTCGAAGAAGCACGCGAACGGCGACGGTGAGCCGGAAACGCAGACGCGCAAAACGCCCGAGCTTACGACGCGTTCGGACAAGGGCGTAATCGATACGACCTCGGACGCTCCGGATGCGGCCGTTGGCGAGAGCCAGCACTACGAGATCGGCGAGCACAACATCGTGAAGGAGAAGATCAAGATCAAGCACCATCATCACCATCACCATCACAATCACGTCAAGACCGTGGTCAAGAAGGAACCGTACCCGGTGGAAAAGGTCGTCCAGGTGCCGGTGGAGAAGATTGTCCACGTCCCGAAACCGTACCCGGTGGAGAAGATCGTCGAGAAGGTGGTGCACGTACCGGTGGAGAAGATCGTGCACGTCCCGAAGCCCTACCCGGTCGAGAAGATCGTGGAGAAGGTGGTGCACGTACCGAAACCGTATCCGGTGGAAAAGATTGTCGAAAAACCGGTGCACGTTCCGAAACCGTACCCGGTGGAGGTGAAAGTACCCTACCCGGTAGAGAAGATCGTGCATGTGGACAAACCGTATCCGGTGGAGAAGATTGTCGAGAAGGTAGTGCACGTCCCGAAACCGTACCCGGTGTACAAACAGGTTCAGGTTCCAGTTCCGGTTGAGGTGAAGGTTCCGTACGAAGTGCCAAAGCCCGTACCTTACCCGGTGGAGAAGAAGGTTCCGTATCCGGTCGAGGTGAAGGTACCGGTTGAGGTCGAGAAGAAGGTTCCGGTGCCGGTGAAGGTTGAGGTAGAAAAGAAGGTTCCATACCCGGTGAAGGTTTACGTGCCACAACCCTACCCGGTGGAGAAGAAGGTTCCCTATCCAGTACCGGTAAAGTCCGGCTCCTTCCCATTCACCTTCGACAAGGACATTACGAGCTATTCGAACACACGGCTGCATCCGTTTGAATCGCAACAGCACGAAGAGTATGCCGGATCGGAGGATAGCTACCGTCGCACGACCAAGACCGGCTACAAGAAGGGCAAGGGCAAGAAGTCGAAAAAGACGGAACAGCAATCGCAACACCAGTCGAGTGCACCGGTAACGGAGGATAACAGTGAGACGGGACAGACGGGCGTGGGAGCATCCTACTCGTCACTGAGCACCGGTACCGATCATGGCGCCCACTACACGCAGACCACCATCTTCCACGGCGGTTCCGGACATCAGTCGCAAGCACAGCAGCAACACCAGCAAGAGCAGCAGCAGCAGCAACAGCAACAGCAGCAAGCTCACCAAGCTCTTCTACAGCAGCACCAGGACCAGCTCCAGCAGTATCACCAGCAACAGCAGCAACAGCAACAACTACAGCAACAGCAACAGCAACAACAGTACGGTAGCCAAGATGCCACTAGCTTCTTTAACCAGCAGCTCATCCATTACGGCCAGCAAGCCAAGTACGGTCCATCCACCTTCCCGAGCCAATCCTCCCAGGGAGTCGACTATGGAACGGCGCCACAATCGACCGGTCAGGACGGTGGTCAGTACGCCCAGTACGATCACTACGGTTCCGGCTCGAACCACCAGGAAGTGATGGTAACGCCACCGTCCGCTGGTGCTGCCTCCGGGATGCATCACACCACCGGCTACGGACAGCAGCAGGCCACGTACGCCCTGACAGCTCCGTCCAATCCGGGCGGTAGCTTCCAGCTCGAATCGCAGCCACAACCATTCCAGCTGCTCCAGTTGGCACCGTTCCAGTACCAGACGCCTACCGGCTTCTCGCTGCCAACAGCCAGATAAAGGTGGATGATCGCAGCCCCTCTTCGTCATGACTGACCCACCCATTGAGACTGACACCAACACAGTGAACGGGCAATTCTGCAAAACAAAAAGGCGCCACATCCGGCCAACCCTAACGGCTGGACCGGAATTCCTTCGAATGTACCGATTTGAAGGGTTCCTCTATTTATAATCCAGCAGGATGTCCTCGTGGTAGCTTCCCAATTGCAAAATGTTTGTTTGGCTGTTTACCGATTTTTGTGTACTTTCGTGTGTAAACTAACCAGCGTTTGTTTTTTTGTTTTATTGTGTTCCGTTTTTGTATGCCAATTTTAATGCCGTTCACGCTAGGGGCGACGTTCGAAGCCGGCGCACCGGGATCCACGAAACGGGCTGTTTTTGTAAAACAGCCGGCAGCGCCTTGTGTGATCCTTTCCGGGTTTCGCATCCTTCGGTTTCGAATGCACCGTCCACCTTTTGTGCACACATACACGCATAAGCGCAATAGCGGAAAGCGATTTGCTAAAAGCTAAAAGAACCAAATTTTTAAGTAATGCATCTCACGTAGCTCGCGTGTATACGGCTGTGGCCGGAGTTGTGAGATGCGTTATTGCTAGTGGCTAAGGATGGCTAAGTAGTAGGATCAAAATGTTAGCGAATTTATTTCGGAATTCTTCCAGCCCGCGCTCAACAACTCGCAAGGTCGTACATTTGAGCTGTGTGCAACTAAGCACACTTAAGTGTGTGTGTTTTTTGCGTTGTTGAGGTTGTAGGGGCTGGTAGGATTAGGAGATAATGTAACATTGGACTTTTACCGTATTATTGTACATAATTATTCTTCCTTCTGTTGAAGACACTGTACGCTGAGCAGTAGAATTGATGCTATTGTTGCATAATAAAATGAGGAAAAAATCATAAGGTTGGCTTTGTTTGTTTGTTGCATATCACAAATTGTTTGTATTCGTAAGTATGTATATTTAGCTCATAATTGTAGCAGCACGAATACGCTGTAGATGTTTTCGCTTTTCAAATGTAGCACCATTTCCACAACCGATCACAAGCGGCGCTGTAGTGGAGGAAAAAAAACAGCGCCACCTACTGAGCAATAGCTGAACCAACACAAAAGACAAATGTTGCTGCTGGATTTTTTCACAATTCCGTTTCTCATCATTATTGCTTCTTATTACAGCACCAACTACTTCAGATTAATGTAAAAAAATAGATACTAAAAATACGTTTAAGCATGGTGGAGGAAATATTACGTTTATTGTTTAAAATTCACAAATATATCGTACAAAAATATTGTTTCATATGCACTTTTCCTTAAACAAATGATCGCGTAATTCACAATCCCACACAATAATGTTAATCGTTTGCAGCGAAGCAATATAAAGCATCATAGACGATGGAATATTCTGCTTTTCGTGAACTGCGCGGCACAAAACGGAATAAGATTTACCATCGGCCTCTTTTCCTCGCAATTGCACGCATCAGCAAATGTAAAATCGTTTTCGTTGTGAGGTTTTTGTTTTTTAATCCTTTCCGAGTAAAATCTAACACAAAAGCGCTTAATCATATCGTAACCTGCCCTAATATGTAACGGCGGCGGTCACACACCTTGACGTTGGAAGATGTGCGCACCGCGTTCTATCATCACCTGCAGACTCCACACAGGCCATCCGAAACCATATATTTGTTTGGCTTTTTGTACCATTCCTATATGTGACGTAAAACTAACCGATAATATACACACGGAAGAAGTGTTGTGTACGTGCTACTTCTTCCCTTTACACTTTCCTCCAAACGAGCGAAGGTTTGGTAATGTTCATTTTCTTCCTTTGCATGGTTTTAGTAAAACTTGTGTCTTTAGGTCATATGATCCATCGTTCAGATTGAGTTTCCTTCTTTTTTTGGTGTAACTTTCATTTAATTTTTTTCATTTTTTATGTAGTTTTTTTCTTGTTCACTGCTCTTCTCCACATTGTGGAGCTTTCGCTTCTTTTTTTGGCAAAATGCTCAACAAACAGAAATATGTATATGCAAACGTAACTAGTAGAGACAAGAAGTAAACGAAAACTATGAATGAAGAAAGCAAAGCTATTTTATGTGCAACGAAATGCAACGAAAACTGGGCTAATGTGTGAAACCTTGGCGTTCAATACTAATATGCAGCTGCTGTGCAGATGCTGCATATTTAGCGTGAACCGAGAACCCCGAAAACAAAAGCTACTCAAAGGAACACCGCAGGAAAAGGTGCCAGTAACCGGTGGGCATTTACTCCTGCTTCATGGCACCCAGCTCCTCGAGCAGTTCCTGCAGTCCGTCCGGGCAGCGGCCGGCTTCTACCTCGAGTGCCCAGTTGTGCAGCTTCTCCAGCTCCCGGCGCAACTCAATCACGGCCTTCTCGCGATCGGTTACCAACTCCTCCAAGTACTGGTAGCGAAGCTTCTTACGTGCACGACACTCACGAGCACTTTGCCGGCTGCGTTCTGCTTGGTAGGTAGAAATGGAGAAAGTAAACAGCAAAAACGATAATAATTAAAGCATTAGAGATGTGTATAGAGGAGCTGGTTTTTGGGAGCTTGGGAGGCTACACAACAAGGACATTTGTGAGGATCATTGTTTTAGGTGTGCTGCTGCTGTGTAATACTTACCGAGTTTAGCTTTCATGTCGATCTTCTCTGTTGATACCTTACGACCCGGTTTGCGTCCTCGTTTTCCGCTTTCCTTGCGCTCCTGAAATGAAGAATAGGATGAAAAAAAATCCTTTAGTGACACAATTATAACTGATTTTTAGCACAATTTGTATGTGAAATTAGATTGCAATACCGGCAAAGATAGAATTTCTTCATCAACAATCAAATTTCAAATGTTTTACAATGCTGCATCTTTACCCAAATGCAGCTCACATTATCCAACACCGTTGTCGTCGTCGTCGTCGCTTTGTCTACCTCACAATTGCACTAATAATAAATCACGTCGGTGGTGAAACATTTGGGATAAGGGACGGACCCCCAGCCATTGCAATGCCCGATTATGTTCGGCCGGAAAACATCAGCTAGGTGCGGATAACAGACCAAATACAGTGAATGATAGCGACGTCATAAACGTCGCAAAAGTCGAAACGAGATTGTGTACCGTCCGACCGAGACACGCCGGTTACTCTCGGCGATGACGATTTATTACGCATCAGTGATGAATCTAACCGCCTCTCACGCCTTTGCAGGAGCCTTTATCCATTCCACAGCCCGTATCTTTCGTTCCAACCGGTGCAACTGGTACGTTTTATCTCTTATTGCAAACTTCGTCTCTACCTTTCCTGTATCTATCATCCACTATAGGACATGTGAAAGAAAATCTAACGTTTAATGTATTCCAATATCAACTAGTAATACAACAAACCTACGTATATCACGTTTTTTTGCGACGTAATTCAACACACGCACCAACCTCAGCAGCAGACCCAAAATTTCTACACGAAGGAGCACGTTTATATGCCGGGGCTCTAGAACCATGCCGCGTATTTGAGAGAAAGATCTTTAAAGGACAAAAGCAGCCAACCGGTGAGAGTAATTGGAGACGAGATTTATAAGCCCTGTTATTTGGATAGAAGTGATTCCCGATAGAACTCGAAAAATGAGGCACGACGCAAAAAGGCCTCCTACTACCCACAAACTTAATAAATTACCTGTTTAGTAGTTATTGCCGGTCAGGATGCAACCATTCACCAAGGACACTACTAGAAGCCGGAACACTCGTGCGCTGTTTTGTAACACCGGTTTCTTTGTTGGTCCCTTACCGCGAAGAATCTTCCTTCCGTTGGCGCTCAAAAATCGTCGCCCTTTAAGGAAGCGATCCTTTATGGCGATCTTTTAAAAACCAAAGGCCTAAAAAAACGTTGCGCCACAAACACCGACGGGGGGTCTCCCTCTGTTCTTGTAGCTAGAACTTGACCGATATCAAACCCCAGTTTGTACACTGCACAAGCACGCGTTTGCACCGAACGAAGCAGCGGAACCGCGAAATGACCCTCCCCACGTAGCGGACCAACGGCAACAGAACGACGATGCTGCGCCATTCAAGTTGCGAATCGGCGGCAAACCGTGGTCCACCCCGCTGCCCCCATCCAACAACCCAAAATCCGCAACACACCCGCGACAAGCAGAATTGGATTCTCTCGGTTAAGGCCAACGACGTAATTTGCGTTTAGAATTGCAGCTTTTTTCGCTCTCAAACACCGCGTTACCATGAGTGTGTGAGAGAGAGAGAGGGAGAAGAGCAGTGAAAAAGAGAACGAGAGAAGGGTTACATTTCCGAGTGAGAAGAGCATTTATAAAGCAGGATGTATTACGCATTGGAAATTGGTTTGCCAAGAGAATGAGACTGCTTCGATTGCGTAGTCAAATGCAGGGTTGAGCAACTAGCCGGAGGTTTTGGGCTGTTTTATTATTTGTTTATTAGAAGCATACTTTGTGAACGGATAACGCCATAAAGTAGTTCTAAGCATATGCTTTTATAATAGATCGACTGCTTGGTAGCAAGCACTGACCAACATACATAGCTTTTTAGTGAGGCTTCATTGACAGCTGTGTGATCCAACATTTGTGCACAAAAAGAAGAATTTGGTTCAAATTAAGCAATTATTATAATTCAATTCTTCCTTAGAAAAGCAATTATTTACAATCCATTTATTATGCTTGCTCCGGTTTGGAACATTTCGTAAAAGCATGGTTTCCTTTTTGTTTTCGTAAAAAAGCGAATCATCCTAAGCAAACCAAGCCACGCTAGGGAAATTGCGTCGTATCTGAATTTTGCACCCTTCGTTAGAATTCTTCTACGCAAAGCTGGTCATCGAACCCTTCCAAAAGGGTGGCTTCATCCCCTAGCACCGTTTTCCCTGCGTGCATTTGCTCTACGATATGAGAGAAACAGAGAGAGGGAGAGAGAGAGAGATAGTGAGAGAGCAAAACAGCCCTTTCGTCAACTGATCTATGACGTCATACGCACGCGAAGAGGGAAACAAAACAAAGTATTCTAAACCCGTCGAAAATGCTTCCAAAACGTATTCGTCTGGTACAAACCTATCGCTAATCAGGACAACTCATTCCTTTTCGTCACATAAGATGCGTTCAAAAAGCAAACTCTTCAAGGTCCATCGAAAGACCAAATCAAAACAAACAACCTTGCAACGCTAGTGCCGCGGTCGCCATCTTTGTTTTTATCGTCATTTCCGTCTGCTTCCAAAACATTGTTCCCTTGGCTGACACGTTTTGTCCGCATGATTAGTTAGCATCACATTTTTCCTTACCGATTGATTTGCCTCTTCTACCATCGTCGCCAGCTCCTCGTAATCCATGATATCGATCAGCTTCAATCAGCGAACAGGTTCAAAATTGGTAGATTCTTTTCTTGGTCCTTCACCAACAATGTAAACACGCACACACAATTCTCTAAAAATACACCTCACACGGTGTAATTTGGAGTAAGAGCTCACGTTCCGTGATAAAGAAAGATGATACTGTTCCACTTTCGACGACAGATGCACCAATGTTAATGGAGAACGTTCTAATTATTCACTGCTTTTGGAAGCTTGCGTTTTTCACGTTGTTGTCCCGCTGCGTAATGTTGTGAAGTGTGTGCTTTGTTTTGAAAACGTCGCGCGTGACGTCACACGGCTTTAGTGGTGTGTGTGCCATTTGCCTTCAATGTGCACATTGATCGATTAAACTCGATTTAGCATTCTTCATCGAAAGCGGTGGCAAGGAATCGACGAACGACCGGAATGACACGTTTTCTATGTTGAATCGTTGATTCGGATGCTTCGTTTTGCGTTTTTCGTTCACAAAAACCCCTTATATACTTTTAGTAACTTAATCTTTACTGAGCGATACTTCGAATGATTTTTTACTGTAGCCAAACGACGTACAGAGCAGTGAATGAATGCCTCAGTTCGTAACAGTGAAGGAGAAGCATGCACCAAAACCGAGCATACTCTCCCACACTCGCAGTTTAAATTATGTACGTGAGTCTTGTATTGTTTGTTGGGGAAAAAAATAACAAGCAAAATTGATTGCGCCTATCCATTCACTAACATAGGATGGAATCACTCCGGATAATGCTAGTAGTAAGGAGATGTGTATGTGCGTGTGAAAATCCCACCGACCGGCGCTCGTGCAATCCCATTTACGTCGACTTTCCGGTCGACAGCAGGGCCAACAGTCCACCGGCACCGACCATCGAGAAGATGTAGTTGAAAGTCGGGGTGAACGATCGCAGCAGGTAGAAGCTGGCGAAAATGACCACCGCCAGGAAGAGAGCATTGTTGTAGAAGATCGAGAAAGTGGTTGCCTCGTATTCCGCTACGTCAATCTTCTTCCACAGCACACGCTCGTCCTTCTCCTTGCGGCTCATCTTCTTGTCGTCGGCGAGCTGGGCGGTCATCTCGCGCGTTACCGCATCCTCGCGTTTGATGGCAATCTTGTGCTTCATCGTGAACTTCGTGTTACGATAAGCCATAGCCAACAGGTACGTGCACAGTGCGGTGACAATCACGAAGAACACTACCGACGGGAGCAGATCCATCTGGTGCACTCTCCAGAACAGCCCTGGAAAAAGGAACGAAACATCAATGAAAACTGTGTTTCTGGACGTGGGTTCTAGCATACGGAATCTAGCTGGAACTGCACTTACAAATGGGCACCGCCGAAACGATGAATGCACTGCCGTAAAACAGCACGTTCGATTTGGTGCTCACATTCCGGCTAAAATCCTGCAGCAGCAGCTCTTCCTCCTTGGTGAAACCGGAGTCTTTCGTTTCTTCAACCATTTTGCAATTAAGTTTAGTAAACTTTACACGAAACCGACACTATTGATTGCTTTGAAACAACGGTGATCTTTTCGCCGTGCGTTCCCGAATTCCTGTGAAACTGTGTAGCCGCAACGAATGCACACAATCGAGAAGCTGCGTCGACGGACCGCTACGCGATGGAACCAGGGCATAAAAAAAACGTAAACGTAACGAAACGTGTCAACTTTCTTGACGATGTGGAATCGTAACTGTCATTTTCATGGCCCAAACATGACAACTTGGAAAGGGCTGCCAGATTTGCACTGCAAGAATGCGAATTTGGTTCAACTAGATTTTACAGTTAATTGACAAAATAATACCGAAGAATGTGAAAAACAAGCAGTCATTAATTCAAAAATTTACTCCCCGAGTTATTCATAATTCGATAAAATAGTAGAATATACATTTACAATCAGGCTAATGTTTTTTTGGAAACCTTGGTTATGATAATGCCCCAAACCATCTCTCCAATTGTCAACATCGCTGCATCGCTGTCAGTTTCTTACGAAAACAAAACAAACCGAATTCTTGAAAATAGCCCGGGAACGCGCCTTCTCTCATTCATCAAATACTGCATGAAAAGTGTTTCTAAATGGGTGGTGGCGATCTAGTGAGTGAAACCTACACTTTAATATGGTAATTCCCTTCTTTATCGCTGTTGATCGTTTCATTCTCTTCTCCAGAACACGAAGAAATCATGGCATCCAAACACGATGAAAAATCAGGAACGCGTGTGGAAGGCAGAACAGCAGGAGGCTGCCGAAAAGCGCCGCCTTAATGAATTGCGTCGCGAAATCGATGAAGAACGCAACCGGGAAGAGTTGAAAAGCATAGGACAAAAATCAGGCATCCTGCCCAGCGATGAAGGTGATAAGAAACTCGAATGGATGTACCGGGGTCCGTCGCAGCTGGTCAATCGCGAAGAGTACCTTCTGGGACGCACCATTGACAAGACGTTCGAAGATCTGGATGCACAGGAAAAAGCTTCCAACTCTACGTTTGGCGTAGCACAGCCAAAGAATCACGTCGAGCACGAATGCATCCCATTTTCCATCCGTCAGCACAAGGATGTGCTCAGCAACGATCAGGTAGATCTTGCCCGTAAGCTCATGGAGGATCCGTTGATGTTGATCAAACAGAAAGAGATGGAATCCCGGCAGAAAATTCTTCAAAATCCGGTGAAACTGAAAGAGTTGCACCGGCTGCTGAAAGGAGATCAATCTTTGAAAGCTAACTCAGATGAAAAGAAAGGTCGGAAAAAGGAGAAAAAGAGCAAGAAAAGCAAGAAAAGCCAAAAGAAAAAGAAAAAGAACAAAAAACACAGTGATAGTAGCGCAGAGTCGGAGGGAAGCGATAGTGAGGGCAGTGCCGATTTGGATAAACTTTTGGCGGAAAAGTATAAGAAAGTGGCGGGTGAACAGCAGGAAGGTGGTGTAAGCATTGACAAATTGCTCAGTATGAAGTTTGATAAGCTGTCCCAAGAATTGGATGTAATGGGCAGCAGTGGTAGTAAAAAGAAAAAACAACGACGCGGTAGGAGTGAATCGTCCGATTCTTCTGACTCGGATAGAAGAGGTTCACGAAAGCGTGGTGATAATCGTCCGGAGAGGCGTCGCGAGCGTGATTCAAGAACTAGAGAAGCAGGAAAAAACATACGAAAAGATTCCCGATCGCGAGATGTGAGAAAAGGCAAAAGGGGATCTTCCGACGGCAGTACACCTGACCGAAAGGGCGATAGAAATACTGCCATTTCAGGGAGAAATAGAAGTAGGGACAGATATAGGAACAAGTCTCCTGTTCGCACAAGCAACCGATCACCAGCGCGTAAAGTATACCCTACAAAAGACAAACACAGTCGAGCTCGTTCCCGGTCGAGATCAGCAGAAAGGAAAAAAGTAAAAGGTGACAAACGTCGATCTCGTTCCCGGTCGAGATCAGCAGAAAGGAAGAAACTAAAGGGTGACAATCGACGATCTCGTTCCCGGTCGCGATCAGCGGAAAAGAAAAAAGTAAAGGAAGACAAACGTCGATCTCGTTCCCGGTCGAGATCAGCGGGAAAGAAGAAAGTAAAAGAAGACAAACGTCAGTCTCCTTCTCGGTCGCGATCAACGGAAAGGAAAAAGGTTAAGGATACAAAGCGTCGTTCCCGATCCCGATCACCAACAACGGAGAGGAAAAAGGTTAAGGATACAAAACATCGATCACGCTCCCGATCAACATCGGCAGGAAGAAAAAAGAGAAAAGACACTAAGGCTCGATCCCGGTCCCAAAGTCCACGCGAAACCAGTTACACTCCAACAAAGCAAAAACATTCAACCAAACCACGAAGGACACCGTCTAGCTCATCATCAGCGTCCGATTCGCATTCTGACGCAGCAGAACCGCCGGCCCGTGCTCGGCACCAACTCGCCGGTGATTCCGACGATGAACGACGCATAAAAAAGGCTCGCAATTTTGGACTTGTAACCGCTTCCGGCGAAAAACTCGACTCTTCATCCTCCCGCCCGGAGGTGCGATTGTACAGGCGCGAAGAGATAAAGGCAGAGCAGTCGAAACAAAAGCCAACCTGGATAAAACCAACGGAGAAGAAGCGACCGCTGAGCGAAAGGGAGCTGGAAGAAAAGCGTATCGCAATGATGAGCAATGCACAGTGGCGTGAAAAGGAACGGGAATCGAACGTGAAGCGGTACGAGTCGGAAGATCACCGTGAGGAGGCTACGGTAAGCCGGGAGTACGATAAGGAGTTCCTGACGAAGCAGTTCAAGCGGGCGGCTGCGAGTGAAACGGTGGAATCACGCATACGCTCGAACCGTAACAATATTCAACGGTCCAATGGTGCCATGGACAGAAATTTTGTAAAGCGATGAAACAGCCGACTGTGTGTGTGAAATACTGTAAGAGATAGCCGAATGCTGCTACAAAATTATCCTTTGTACGAAGAGTGTCAAAATAAATTGAAATATTTAATGAAGGATAGGGAAATTACCGATACACCATCGCCTTTGACGTATCACGGCAAGGTAAGCTGATTTCCTTATGACGCTCCTGGCAGGTAAGTTATTAAGTAAGCACATTTGTTGCCCAAATGCTATTATCTCTGTTCCCCTAAGTCTTGACGAGATTTTTTCGTCAATTTTAGATTCATTTTACGTTCGCACATCCTCGTCGTCACGATGTGCCATTTTATTTTTAACTTTTTTCCTCAGAGTTTTAGTAGGAACAAATCGTCATTTGCTATTCTTTGTCCGTTTTAACTGGTCCAAATTGATAAATAACTCTATACTTTTGGTACGGTCTACCCAAGTTGAGCAACAAGGGCCCCACAAGGACACAAGAATGGAAAAACAGACGGTACAACATCGAAGAGTCCAGTACACACTACACGAATCGATGAACTTGGCTGTGATCTTGTGTATGAGCCCCAAAGTTTTCATCGAATTTTCTCTCATAACTACATGGAGCCCAAGATAGCCCAAGATAAACGTGTAAAGGAAGTACCGCTCTAAGTCACTGGATTCCTCCCTTGAAAAAGAAGATAAGGAGATATTGAAAGTTACGGCAAATCGTAATAAGGGAATACATGAATATAGGATTTTTAGATCGAAAATTTGGCAAAAAAAACCATCGATCAAACAGGAACTGATTTTAGCACAATAACTACGATTATAGAAAAGAGAATTTTCGTTTGTATCGTCCTTACACAGTTGTGCAAACACAAAATTAGCAACGACAAAGAAACAACTGAATTACTCCTTTTCCTTTCTAAATGTACTTGCTCTTTAGGATTCCCCATTACTAGCGCGTCCCTTTCGAGCCCGATGAGCCACGTGCTCGCCAATAAACGTCGCCGTTGCTAACGTTAGTCCCACAAACAGAATGAAAAATACGCCAAGAAAATGAGCTATCAGCAGCTTCACCGGTTCGTGATCAGCGTCGTG
>KZ062316.1:70027-81630 GCA_002091835.1 Anopheles maculatus
GTCGTGTACACGGGCATTCGCTAGATTGCGTTGAATTTCCAGTCCCATGTTTCGGATCACGCTCTGTGGAAATTTCGTGTAACCGTGTTAGAACAAGTAATCAAGTATGATGAATGTTCAAACACTTACACCGAGCTCCCAGTATCGTAAAATACCGTTCTGCTGCACGCGCAATATTAAATCATCATAAAACCCCATCAAGGGCCATGTTTTACTGCAAGCCGTTACAATCTGTTCCCAAAATACATCTTCCTTCAGTGGCTGCAGCAACCGGGTGGCGTTGAGGTTGATGAAGGACTCTAGCGCGTAGCTGCCGTACTGGAGTCGTTCGTGCACGTAACCCATATCTCGTCGGGTGTAAAAATATCCGGCCAGTGTATCACCATCGTGGACCTCATAATTGTTTCTTATCGTAACAAGCTCCGGCTGTTCTGCCATTAGTATAGAATTCATCCACGCAATCGTTGGACCCGACCACTTCATACCGCTGGCTGCAAAGTCAGCACGGGTGTCGATAGACTTTTCGTACCGTGGGATGGTCATCACGCTTGCAAGCGCGCCGGAGTAGCTGTTACCGACCATAAACCCTCCGAAGAGTAGAAAGGACAGTAGAATCGTGCCTGCCATCATATCGTTTGGCAAGGGGACGGATTGTTCCACGTATAAGCTAACCATGAAGAATATGGCATCCGGTAGTTGATAGGGTTCGGAAAATTCGCGTGCAGGACGCACATACTGCCGAGCGCGTTCGGTTATGAAAACAGCCGTTGTTCCCACACAAAACGATATACAGACCATTAGCCAAAGGCTCGGTGGGAACGATAGAAAAGGTGTTTGCCAAAATGGTAAGAGCCGTGGCCGTGGTACCAAGCAAGAAATACCTGACCTACCGGTGTAGGCGGACATCGTCACGTATTTGTACCAGTTGTACCTGGAAGAAAACAATTTACAAAAGGGTCGTATAGGAAGTAGGGATAGCGATAGCGGACCATCGTTCCTACCAACGATAGATTGCTGCCACTGCAACATCCGATCGTCGATCTATCAGCGAGCCTATTAAACCATCTGATGAACCATTTGCATACACTTGGCCCCACTCCGAGTTCGCAACTGCATATGTGCCACAATGATTAGAAAAAAATGCTATAGCACACGAATAGAGCGAATAGAAATATGCTTTCCCCATAACTTACCAAGTTCAATCTCCAGGGTACAATTGTGACGACGGCATAGCTCCAGAATCATTAATATTTCTGTTCCGTCCGCCTGTAACGAGTAGTTTGCTGGAACTGTGCTTCGAGCATTACCTTGTCCCAGTGGCTACACTGGAAGTATAAACGAATTTACCATTCATAGTATGCAAGTACGGTGTCTAAAGGATTACCACTTCATTTGCCACGGCACATGGTGGGTACGGTAAGGTGGACAATCGAACACGTCTGCCTCGCATGTCGGTTAATTTGTCTGGGAATTTTTCGATGGAATCTGGCAACGGTACCTGACCCGTATCTACACGGACTTGATCAATTAGTGTCAAACTCGTTAATATTCCTCGAGGTTCGGCAGGCGACAGCTCGGTAGTATACAGTTCGATCGTACCGGAAGATATATCCGGATTCACGAGAAGGATATTAGGAGTAGCTTCCATTGTATCGTGCTGTAGTATTCGTTCTCTTTTAGAAGCATCTAGCCGAGCAATGATTATGATACGCTTGTTGGGAGCACGAAAGGAAGCAGCTTCGTGCGCCGAACGAAAGTGATCCAGAAACGGGAACAGGGCATCCTCCAGAACCAGGAATCCTTCACAACCTGCATCAATCGAGCTTATTAACGTGTCTTCGAATTTCTGAGAGGAATCGAATAATTCCAGTGCAATCGTTACGGTAGCATGTATAAACTCTAGCCGAACATTGTCCTGAACTCCACGGATTACACAAACACTGTAGTGACCGGAAAGATGCGTTATTACAAGAGTATTTAGAAACACTTGGAGTGCGCTGCCTAATTGTAGCACATTCACTACAGATTCCATGGTGAATGTCTTGTTTAGAATGATTTTCTATGTAAGCTCGCGACTTTTATACCGCTCTCTGCATGCACTCAGGGCAAGAGATTAAGAATTCACAATCAATTTTTAAAAGTCATACATAATGAGGTCCACATATTACATAAACCTGACGTGGAGACGAGTTGTCCGTAGGATATTTCCTGCTCATCAATGTTTATGGATCTACGTTTGTTTAATCAATTGTGTAAGCAATAAGCATTCTGATTGCACAATCAATCAGTTTTACTGTTGAGTTCGTAAGGTGTTCTGGAGCGCACCAATATGATGATGATGATAACAATGGCAATATATATATATGCGTATTAACGCATCAAACCTTCTACCCAGCTACTAGAAGCAACAATCACAGCTAACCAAAGCTAGCCGCTTCATTATACGGCGTTGCTATTGGCAACCGTTTTGAAACCGAAGAAGCATCATCATTCGTTGCCTCGCGTCCACCATATTACCACGGCAGACGTCAGAGAACGGCGTAGGTCACGCACAAATTTTCTACACCAATTTCTTTCAGCAAGAAAGTCTTTAAAGTGTATTTTCATAAAAATGGCCATCGAAAACAGTACCTCCAGTAACAACAAGCTAGTGCTGATGAACGATCACCTATTCGTGCGCGTCTATACCGCTGGAACAAATGTGAAGAAATTTACACAACAAGCGGACAAGAACAATCAGTCCACCAACATCATAGAAGTTTGGTTAGTGTGTAAAAATGCGATGTAGAAAACGTTACCGTGTTGGTGATTGTGTTTTTTTTTTTGCTCTTGTCTTTGATTGTTTTGCAGCAAATTTGTTCTACGTCTCGTTGAAAGCCGGTCCCTGCCGTTGGAAGTTTGTGCTAAAATTGTATGCGGCATGGGGCGAATTCGTCTGTATCACTTACAGAAACTGTTTGGTATGTATAGTGTGCATTGGCCTGCTTCGCAAATTATGTAAAAAATGAATGACTTTAAATACAATTTTACAGCTGAATTTACCGTGCTCAGTCAGAAGTCCTCATTGGATCGGCGTATTGGGTATGGAGAAAAAAATGTGTAAGTTTTTACAATTGTTGTATCATTTCTTTGTATTGAAATGATGTACTCCATTTTTATCGTTCCCACCTTTTCCAGCGTAAGACAGATGAAGGTGCAAGTAGAATGTAAAACCAAAGGTAAAGGTTGCAATAGTAATACTGCCGATCCGCTAGATTTTGATCTTGGCGTTGTAAACTTCGACCTTGACATTAAAGAGCAAATTACCGAAAAGGAGGTAATCTTTTCGCTCGTGTCGTGCAAAAATGCTACTACGGTCACAAACGTGCAGGACATCACGATGCGCGATGAGCCACGTGTGGGAGATTACAGCGTCCAACAGTATGACCGGGACGAGGATGACTTTGGTGCAGCATTATCCAGCGAAATGCTGGATTTTTTCTCTTCAAACGATGAACGGGACGACGATGCTGGGGCTGATGCTGGACCGATACACGCAAGTCCGGCCATTACACAGCAGATGGATATCGAATTACCGGTAGAACCGGATATTGATATGCCAAACGAAATGTAAGAAAATGTTACAATTTTGTTTTCAGTTAATGGTTGTTGCATTATCCGCACGGTTTTTTTTTATTGCTGTTGCTTGTTTTTAGTAATCAGGAAATACTACCGTTGAAAGATACACTAGAGCCCGTTCCGATCTTGATGGAATCTTCCGTTATTGAGACAGGTGCCCAGATCATGCTGCCACCTCTTGCTTGCAATAATTCCTATGAAGGGTGAGGTATAAACTCGCATTTAATTCAAACAATATATACTAACTCGATCACAATTCCACTTTATAGCTCCATTCCTGAAGGGAATGATGATGCGTCTTCAAATATTTCTCTACCGGAGGAGACAGCTCTACAGCAAGGGACCGAGGAGGTAGTGAAGAGTACAGGTGCCGTAAGAAAACGCCGATTAATTATCGATGCACATACGCAACTCAGCTATAAATGCTTGCAGCAAAGGATTTCGAATAAGCCAGGAAGTTTGGCCAAACTTCAACGTCCAAATGTAAGTTAGTTTGATGGGACGAGGACGATTTTTCGCATACATTTTGTCACTAACAAATGCTATTTTCATCATTGTCTAGCCAAAGGAAGAACTGAGCGCACTGTTAGCTGAAGTGCGGTTGGAAAATCTTTTCACGAAACCCACGCGTCCTTGGCTGTTCAGCTTTATGTTCCAACCTCCAGAACCTAAAGCGGCAACCGTAAAGAGGAAAGCTTCTTTCGTTGAACATGAGCTTAACCCTACAAAGCGATCTAATCCGGCACGAGTTACAACTGCAGGAAAATCCACACCTGGTCGTATTCATTACGAAGAGCCATATAACAATTGCATACTCGAGCCGCCAATCCAACCCACTGCCAATGAACCACCACAGCCCAATACATCAACTAACCCTGTCGATAGAACAGAGATGCATGATTTCCTTACCAGCTTTACGGGTAACCCATCACAGTGGAACTTCCTGAAGAGTTGTGAACCTTCGGCAAGTGAGCCGGACAAGCATAAAAAGAACGACGAAGGTGTAGTTACGCGCTACGCAGCAGTGAAGGTACTGGAATCGATGTTCGATAGTGTACCGGATAATTGCGTACAGTTCGAGCTGCTGCAGAGCAAGATGAGCAATCGACTTATTGCTGCCTCGCTGTTTGGAAAGCTGTTGGGTAAGTTTAGCAGTTCCTCTCCCAAAACAAAAAGTTCAAAACAAATCCTAGCTTTCTTTCCTCTTTGCTGCACCACAGACCTTTCGAAGGACAAGACTATTTTGGTATCTACGGATGAACGTGGAACTCCCGTTAGAGTGCATAAGTACATGAACTGGGAGGGTGCGTAAAATTGTACGTTTTGCAAAACAACGTTTTACCTTAAGCCTGTTTTTTTAAAGTAATAAATTAATTAAACTATTAGATTCATTTTCACCAAACTAATAGCATAGTGGAAGTATCTTTACTTCGAACTTTTTGGGATTCTTTTTTAACTAGTGAACATACATAGAAATGGTGGCACAATTCTACAAACCAATCTGTTGTGCCAGTCCGGAGTAGATGTGTAGCGTACCGACACCCATGCAGCTAGTAATGAGAGCTTTCAGCGCCAAACTAAGCCACGGGCCGGCAGATATGGCGTGCAGTGTACCTTCTAACCACACACCACGGTACGAGGTTGCCACCAACAGCAGCACAACTAGGGGGACGAATTTTTTATCCAAATCATGCCGCGAGAACAGCCACAGTAGTGTCGCAGTGGACAGATGTTGCACTAGCAGTACATTCGATTCCAGACACTTTTGAATGTAGATCCAGGAAAACTCCGCTCCCCTAGCACCAACCCACAGCATAAGACCGCGGGAAAGAATCACTTCTGCCGTAGCCCAGCCCAACCCGGCAGTAATCAGTTTGCTGTGTCCCTTGCCCGGAATTCTCGACAACACGAACGCGAGACCCAGGAAGTCGACCAGATCCACACTGCAGCGCAAAAATTCCTAAAACAAACGGAAAATCAATGCAATTACCATCCGGGGTCTCGGAACGTGTGTAGTGGATGGATATCGGCTACTTACGGCAATAAAATTAAACGGTGCCCCTTCACTAAAGGTGTCCGTGTCGGGGAAGAATGTTGCTAATACAAGCATTTTGCAGAGCTGTGTAAACACGTAGATTCCACCTGCTTGAACACATTTCCAAAATGAACCATACTCGGACCTGTACGAGAGGGATACGCGGTTGGATAATTTAATTAAAGCAGATGGAACGAACGGAGGAATTTGCATTTCGCTCGGGGATGATCAAGTTCCTCCCGCTTGGCCGTAGTTACGGGTTACTTACAGTCCGGAGTATTTGTAGGTGAAGTAGTACGGCACGTACACCAAGGCCGCACAATTACCAAAGTGGTATAGAGTCATTTTCACTTATAGAAAATAGTTTTCTTTTATAATTTGGCGATGAATTCGGAAAAGCGAGTTCCAAAATACCACCGGATCGTGGGCCTTGTAAAAATTGACACTGCTTCTAGCGCGCGCAGGGTTTATAGATGTTTGTTGCACTTAGCAATAACTTTCTTGGGCCTTGTAAAATTGACACTGCTTCTAGCGCGCGCAGGGTTTATAGATGTTTGTTGCACTTGGCAATAACTTTCTTATTATTCGCAATTTGCTTTTAAATTGCAATTTAACAATCAAATACAAGCATTTTCTATTCAGAATAATATTATAACAACGATAATAAAACAAAAAACAAGTAGAAACACGATAACAGACTCGTGGATATCCTGCTTTCAAAAACCTTGGCCTCAAACGTCACAGAACTGTCAAAAAGTAAACAAAAGAAAAACAAAAAATTGGAACTTTTCCTTTCCACGTCATTTTACATGAAATCGTAGAAAAACAATTGATTCCATTCAATTCCATCGTTCCAAAACACCATCGTTTTGTGTGATTCGAACGCACAGCATCCGTTCTCTGCTATGTGCCTGCGATAGAAAAGAAATTTTTCTGTTTTGTTCAACGAGAACACAATCTCTCCCTGCAGAGAAGCGATTCTTCGCCAGCGCTCCAGTAGGGAAAAGTTAATGGATGTTTTGATTGGTGCTGTCGCAGTAGGGCTATTATGCGATGCAATCAAGGGCAAGACGTCGATACGGTGCTGACGATACGGGTGACTCATTCGCTGTAATAACAATCGGTTCGGACGGACCTGCCAACCACAACCACCAGCGCGTAGAAGACATTCCCGAAAAACCCAAATATCCACAGCCGAGCGTAGCTACCAGCTGGTTACCATCGATATCGCAGCGAATCTTTGCGTCTGTGGCACCTGCCCCTTCGAACCCGGAACCACGAAACGCTTGGCACGAGAAGGTGCCACCTAGGAAGGGTGCAGGAGGATACTGGGCGGGTGACGGAATCAGTCAATCGGTAATCGACGACGGCGACGACGAGGACACATCGCTCGGAAAGGACAGTTTGATACCGGAGTTCACGATGACAGCACGGGACCGTTCCGGAGAGTTTGCGAGCGCAATCCGTTCGCTGCAGGGTCGCAACATACAGCGGGCCGTAAATCTAAAGGACCCACGGAAGGCGAAACACATGCAAAGTTACTCCGAATTTATGATGATTGCCAAGCACATTGGCAAAAATATTGCCAGCACGTATACCAAGTTGGAAAAGTTAACGTTGTGTAAGTTGGCATTGGGCGCGCGCACGCGAGTTCCTCTTTCCCCGCACCACTAACATCGGTTTGATTTCTGTTTTCAGTGGCAAAGAAAAAGACGCTGTTCGATGACCGACCGGCCGAGATCCAGGAACTGACGTACATTATCAAGGGTGATCTAAACTCGCTCAATCAGCAAATTGCCCGGCTGCAGGAAGTCTCGAAATCGCAACGAAGGTCCACGAACGGCAAACATTTGCTCTCACATTCCTCCAATATGGTTGTCGCGTTGCAGGCGAAGCTGGCAAACATGAGTTCCGATTTCAAGCAGGTGCTTGAGGTACGGACGGAAAACTTGAAGCAGCAGAAAACGCGACGCGATCAGGTATGTACTATATAAGATCGTTTCGTGGATAATCGAAGCACATTAAAAACGTTCCCAATTGGGTTTATTTTTTCTTTGCTTCAACAGTTCAGTCAAGGTCCAATGGCGGGTGGATTGCCTCCATCGACGATGCGAGGTTCCACGCAAGGAAGCTTGCTGCTGCAGGAACAGCAAGATCAGGTCTGCATCGATATGGGTGGATCGTCGACCGGTGCCGGTGGTTCCAGTTCCGAACGGGCACCACTATTACAGCAACAGCAGCAGCTCGTACTGTACGACGAATCGGACAGCTACGTCCAGGAACGGGCCGAAATTTCTGTTTTCAGTGGCAAAGAAAAAGACGCTGTTCGATGACCGACCGGCCGAGATCCAGGAACTGACGTACATTATCAAGGGTGATCTAAACTCGCTCAATCAGCAAATTGCCCGGCTGCAGGAAGTCTCGAAATCGCAACGAAGGTCCACGAACGGCAAACATTTGCTCTCACATTCCTCCAATATGGTTGTCGCGTTGCAGGCGAAGCTGGCAAACATGAGTTCCGATTTCAAGCAGGTGCTTGAGGTACGGACGGAAAACTTGAAGCAGCAGAAAACGCGACGCGATCAGGTATGTACTATATAAGATCGTTTCGTGGATAATCGAAGCACATTAACAACGTTCCCAATGGGGTTTTTTTTCTTTGCTGCAACAGTTCAGTCAAGGTCCAATGGCGGGTGGATTGCCTCCATCGACGATGCGAGGTTCCACGCAAGGAAGCTTGCTGCTGCAGGAACAGCAAGATCAGGTCTGCATCGATATGGGTGGATCGTCGGCCAATGCCGGTGGTTCAAGTTCCGAACGGGCACCACTATTACAGCAACAGCAGCAGCTCGTACTGTACGACGAATCGGACAGCTACGTCCAGGAACGGGCCGAAACGATGCAAAACATCGAAAGCACGATCGTGGAGCTGGGTGGCATCTTTCAGCAGCTCGCGCATATGGTTAAGGAGCAGGAGGAGATGGTGGAACGGATCGATAGCAATCTGCAGGACGTCGAGCTGAACGTAGAGGCGGCACACGGAGAGATTCTCAAGTACTTCCAATCCGTCACCAAAAACCGCTGGCTAATGATCAAGATCTTTGGCGTGTTGATACTGTTTTTCATCTTTTTCGTTATCTTCTTGGCGTAGGGATTTCCCCAGTTTCATTCTTTTGCTTTTTCCCGTGTCTATTTTTCCTCTGTTTTCCGATGTAAAGTTGTTGTATGTTTGCGGCGCTCGCTGCAAAGTAACAAATTTAGTCCTTTTTTGCCTCACTCAAAATAGAAGAATTATCCCTTCAACCTACTAGTATACGTTTTACTTTTGCCAAATTTTAACGAATTACTTCTGTGTTAGCTTTGCAAAAACAACTGAGCTAGAAAAGGGGGAAACGACGATGGTGGAAGAAACGATGGATCTGCTTTGGGGTCGAGGGGGAGGGTGGTTATGAAGATTTTTGTATTATTAAATCAATTGTTTGTATATAATAACACGGAACAGAACATGTAATACGTTGTCCCACGGGAGCAAAAAATAAATGCATATAATAATTTTAAACGATAAGATCATGGTTTGATCAGATTATTCTACTCAGCTTGTGTTTCGTCAGGTAGGCCGTCGTTGTGCAGAGAGGTAACTTGCCTCATAGCATATCACTGTTTTGGCATCGGTTGAAACTAACCTCTTCACAGGTTCTTGTGAGCTTGCAGCGCAGGAACAGGCACTCCCGCTACTTCAAGTATTTGACTGTCGACAGTAACCCAAATGAGTGTATTTTTATCCTCATCCTGTCTCCGGACTCCGATTTGTATGTGCTGGAATATACACACTCTGTATAAAGTTTAAGCCTTGAAGTAATGGGATGATCCTCGTAGTTAGTAACCTCGTAGCACAACAGGATAGTCACTGGCTAAGGAATGGTTTGGCTAACAGACATGGCAGAGAACGAAAGACGAATGGATAAGAGATTGTTATCGAGAATCGAGGTGGTACGGTAACAAACACACATATTTCTATAAGAGTATTTTGTGTTTTTAAGTGATTTACGTTGTGTTCGTTTATCTCGATTAGATCACACCGTAAAAACACTATCAGCAACACGAAAAGAAGAAGGACTTATTTTACACTCGTCTCACCAGGCGACCAGAGTCGCCGGTATGACGTAAAAATCTTTCTGGGAGACGAATGCAAAAGTCGGTATGGAGCTAATGTACCGCCAATACTTTTAATGTCACAGTCTACATGAGCACAGTAACGATACCGGTAATAGACCAGACTAGCTTGAAACAGTAATTTGTATCTGCTGGTGGAGCCACTTCTTACCAGACCACGTGGAGCCTGCCGAACATCAGAACGTATCGTGAGGCTAAATATCGATTCAGATCACTGTCCGGTTGGCTTAGTGATGCGTTGTATCGCCCGAAGTAGCTTTAGCACCACGATTATCTGCTATCGCTAAAAGAATAAAGAGACCTAGATTCTGTTCGTATGTGTGGAAGGACTGTGGAGGAGCCGCTACAACGCGAACTCTACGAGCTGTACGGTAATCTCACCATCGTTCAGCGAATTAGGCTCGCCAGGCTACGGTGGGCTGGTCATGTCATGAGAATGGCACCGAACGACCCAGCCCGTAAAGTCCTATTAGGCCTTCCACATGGACAGAGGAGGCGTGGTAGGCCCAAACTGAGATGGAGTGATGGCGTAGATTCGTCCACCAAAACGGCCGGGATTGATTGAATTGGATTGAAAGACGACAGCGCTAAACCTTGAGCGGTATCGAGGATTGTTGCAGCAGGCCAAGACCGCGAAGCGGTTGTAGCGCCTGATATGTAAGTAAGTAAGACTCTGTCCAAAACTGCCCGAAGCCGAGAGGAGGACGAGACGAGAGGAAGATACTCAGAACCATATTTTTCCTCACATATGTAGAGGGATAATCGAGCTCCAGAACGATGATTTCGATGATCTCGACAATGATCTATTGTGCAACGAATTATACTTCTAGTCAGGCTTCTGTGGGCTGAGTTGGTCATGTCATGAGAATGGCACAGGACGGGCTGTTTGGACAGAGCAGGCGTGGCGACGCTGGAATGTGACAAACATTAAATTGCTCCACTTACTTTGATTTTAGTCCATTTATTTAAACTTTAATAAATTTAATGTCATTTTTACCAGCATTTTCATGCTTACGCTGCCAGTTTTGTGTTTTTCTTTTCTTGCTTTTCGAAGGAGCTCGCGAGCAGTTGTTTCCTGTTCCCGTCCGGTGAACACTTCTTTTGAACCACTACTTTCGTTCTACTACTTTGTCAGTGTTTTGTTGTTTTGCTGTTATGCAGTTCTTTGCTTTTTGCTTCTCTTCCCCTTTCTTCCGTTTGTTGTACATGTGCCCGATTTTTTTTTTTTGCAGTGGCCAAATAGGGATCAACTTAATGTAAAGTGAATTGATCGTCTTTCGTCTTGTTTTTGCTCTATCTTGCTATCGGGATTTGCAGCCCCCCTTTTTACTTTTCATAACATGTTCTTTCCTACCTTTGTTGCTACTTTTCATCCTTCCATCATTTTATAGTCCCGCTCTCGAGGACGTCGTAAACGATGATGACATATTGGTTCGCTCGTTTTTTCCTTTTTTTCTTCTCTCGCACTCGTGTGTCGCCCTCTTGTAGTGTGGTTCGTTTGTCGATTTAAGATTAACTGCTATTTTCCTCTACTTTGTTGGTTGTTTTTTGTTTCTGTTGTTGTTTTGTTTTTTGTTGCATACGTTTATCATTACTCAATTATTAGTACATGTTTCATTTAAATACAATATATTACAGGTAAAACACAATGATCCACTGTTGCTTTCGGTATGTGTGTAGTGTGTTGGTTTGTTGCTTGTTTTCTTAACAATCGCAAACAGTTTCCGGATCTGGTAGTAAATCATCAGCAACGATCCGAGGATTGAATAAAAAAAAA